>APFE031697732.1:0-32466 GCA_000404065.3 Pinus taeda
CAAACCTTGAAATGTTGAAGGTGCATTGGTAAGGCCAAAAGGCATGACCAAAAATTCATAATGACTCTCATGAGTTCTAAATGTTGTTTTTGGAATGTCTTTAGACTTCATTCTGATTTGATGATATCCTGAACGAAGATCCAGCTTGGTGAAGTAAATTTATGCATGCAATTCATCTAGTAATTCATCAATGACAGGAATGGGAAACTTATCTTTAATAGTGAGCTTGTTGAGCTCCCTATAATCCAGACACATGTGCCATGATCCATCCTTCTTGTGCACCAATACTACTAGAGCAGAGAAAGAACTTTGACTCGGTGGAATTATACTAGCCTCTATCATTTCTGAACCCATACGTTCAATTTCACTCTTTTGGGGATAGGGATATTTGTATGGCCTGATGTTTGGAGGAACACTTCCTGGAATCAGATGAATAGCATGATCATGATCACAAATAGGTGGGAGACCTTTGGGAGTCTCAAATACCTTGGAATGATTGTCCAATACTTTTTCGAGATCTAGAGAAATAGATGATTCAAATGTGGAAACATCTAGTGAACATAATTGTGCAATTACACCTCTTTGTTCCCTTTTTAGAAGCTTTGTCAGACCTTTAGAGCTGATTATCTTTCTCGGTTTCCCTACAGTACCCCTTAATTCAACTTCCTTTCCTTCCACAGAAAATTTCATGAAAAGTTCTTGAAAATTAAAAGCTATTGTATCCAAGGATTGTAGCCATTGGACTCCTAGTACAACATCAGCACCTCCCATTGGAATGGAAGGCATTGGGCTAGTCAATACATATTCTCCCATGGATAGCTTGATATTATGGCACTTTCCAGAGTAATTTATTGTTCCTCCATTTGCAATCATCACTTGACACTCTGGTGCTGGATATAGGAAGCAATTCAGTTCTTTTGCTACCTTACAATGAATAAAATTGTGGGTACTTCCTGAATCAATCAACACTATTACCTTTTTCTTCTTGATTTTTCCTTCTATCTTGATGGTTTGAGGAGTGGTAATTCCCGCCAATGCATTACAAGATGATTCATTTGTTCTTTATCTAGGCTTTGTTCCTGGAGTATATCCTCTTCTTTTGACATTTCTTGCTCATTTGCTTCTTCCTCTTCACAATCTATGTAGAATAATTTCTTCTCAGCACACTTATGACCTTTAGTGTATTTGCTATCACAACTGTAACAAAGCCCCTTTTCTCTTTTTTCTTCCAATCGTTGTGGTGTCAACCTTATAGGTTGTAGAAGACTAGCGACAACAACACTTCCGTCTTTATAGTTGTGAGTGGTATGCTTCCTGGTTGACATAATTTTGCTTTCCATTTTTCTTGCTAACCTGAATGCCTTCTCTAATGAATCAAGTTCCTAAGGGCGAACATCATGTTGGATATTATCCTTTAAAGACCCTATGAACACATCAATCCTACGCTCCTTTGGAATATATTTTACCCTTATGTTCAATTTTTGGAACTCCTCAATGTGCTCCATTATTGAACCCTTTTGTTTGAGACTTATCAATTAGCTAAAAAAAATGTTGCTTTTTGTATCCTCATAATGTGCTATCAATTCTTCCGTAAAAAATTCCCAAGTGATAAATTGTTTATGAGAGAAAAGCCATTAATACCATACAAATTGATTTGGTTCCAAATATAAAGTTTCAATATGTACCTTTTGTGTGTTTTGCACATTATTGAGATCGAAAAATTGCTCCATCTGTAAAATCCATGTTGCGGGATCCTTGCCATCAAACTTCCTCATATTGATTTTTGGAATATGGTGGGTCTTCGATCCAACATTAGAGTCTATGATATCATGATTAACATTTTTTTTGTTCACAACATGAGTTTCCTTTACTACCTTTTCACCATTAGTAAGTATTTCTTGTAGAAAATTTGTGAAATCTGTCTTCAAATCTGCCATGCCTGTCTTCAAATTTGTGTTCAAATCTATCTTCAATTCTTCCATGTCTATCTTCAAATATATCTTCCAATCATCCATCTTAGCTTCCACGCCCTTTATCTTAGATTCCATGCCATTTATCTTAGCTTCTGTTAGCTTTTGTGAGTGTGACATTTGTTGCACTTGTTCTTGTACTTTTGATATGTCATGTAACATTTCTTCCTCTTCTTCATGAGTCATGCTAGAGCTTTCAGGTTCCTTAATAGGTGTTTGCATTTTCTTTCCTCGGGGCATCACTTACTGATACTAATGCTCTACTATGCTCTTTGAATTCGTTCAAAATAATTTTTCAAACCCAGCTTAAGCAAAAATTTAAAAAATCTACACACCTTTTTTCACTTTGTAGGAGCTCAATATTTCCTCTAATGTATCTTTGTAATTTCGCATCATCCAGTTCTGAAATTATGACCTACAGTAGCCCTCTATGTCTTCTTTCCAATTCCACTAGTCTGAATCCAATTGGATTCTCCAATGAAGAGTTGTGCCAAATCTCCCACAGTGACTTGATTATAGACTAATTCAGTAGAGTGAACTTGTAAGACCTGCCACGTGTCCCTATTTCGACATTTTGCTCTGAAAAATATGTGGAAGAAACTACAGTCTGTCCTCTTTCTGTGCGTTCTTACTAAATTTCAATCTGATGCTCAGAGAGAAAGTTATGACGATTTTCCCCAGGTCACCTGTTTGGAATGTAATTTAGGAGTCTACAAAAAGGCCAACTTCCTCAGATCATATCTCCACAAATATAGCGCGAACATCTCTGAAATTCAGACCCGAGATTCAGCGCGATTTCTTCTCAAATGGTTTATTTTTTAAGCTTCTGAAACATCGCAGCAAAAAAGTTATAGAAAAAATGCCACGATGACCTGTTTGGAGTAGCGAAACCCTAGAATCCAAACCTCTGATACCAAATGTTATGAAACCAGCTCAAGAAAAGATAGAAAAGATAGATCAATGCCTTAGAATTCAGCCTCTTCAAGGGGGAAACCTCCTTTACATTACATAAATTGAACAATTCTTGGATGATTCAAATGACAAAACCTCCTTTCTATATATAGGAGTCTAAGGAGTCACAATATAACCCAGCCGACCTAACAATAATAATACAAAGCCACAAAAATAACAATAGAGCGATTCTATGGGGCACAATAATAACAATATGGGCACAATAGGGGCACAAAAATATTAATAAGGGGTACAACTACAATAGTAATGTGGTAATCACTAGTATTATAGGGACCCAACACTCTCATACACATGTCTGTGCAGAACCCGCTGCACAACAAAATGTTAATGGAGGAGAAAGGGAAAGCTTTCACTATAGAAATAGACGAAGAAGACGAATATTTGCAAGATCTTACCATTGTAGATGAAGAAGATGAAGGCATAGAAGTGGATACTCAGCCTAGGCACTCTCCGAAAAAACTACCTACCTATGCCCCCCCATGAAAAGGGAAGGCCAAAGTACCCAAGGACCTGGATGAGACTAAGAGCTCGCTCCAGACCTCGCTCCTCCCATATGGAATTATGTTTGAAGGCATGCACCTGAGTTACGTGCTGATCATGAAATTCAAAGATTGGGACCTCACTAACCATGAGAGGTTCCCTCACCTTGAGACCAAAAACCTCATGAAGTAGAACACCACGAGGGTGGTGATAACATTAGAGCCGCAGAAGTGGTTGTGCAGAGTGGAGAAGGCTGGGCTGCTGAACCTACTTTGGGTGCCATATTTCCACCATGCTCCAATAACAATTTTTATCTTTAAGTAGCTTCTCTGCCTGGTGCATGATGGGTGCTTATGGGTGGAGGAGCCCATCCCCATCACGACCGACTTGATTCATCACGTCTCTCGACTTCCATATAAAGGATAAGACCCCGTGGCCATATCAGAAGGAAAGGGCAGTGATTTAGCCATCACGAAGGCCATGAAGAAGTACAAGCTATAAAATAAGAAGAGGGGCTATGCCATCTCCCACATCAAGGACAAAGCAGTCAACGTAGCAACCCAAATCCTCACAAGCAAAGTTATGCGCAAGTGTCACGCCGATGAGGTACCTGCTTCGGTGGTCGCACTGGCTGAGCAGTGTGTAGAGGGGGTCCAGTTTAACTAGTATGAATTCCTCTAGACATAATTCTTAGAGAATTGCCACGAAGCCTAGGAGCAGGGAAAAACCTTCCACTATGCATGGATTTTTTTGTCCATAGTGCTTGTGGCTAGGGAATTGCCGGAGGACAGTCAAATCCCCATAATTGACAGAGATTTACTAGAGGTCGTGAAGTACGCTTCTGGGCCACGAAGGAGGCTACAATGATACACGACAAAAATATATTCTGGGTGCTCATGGAGATGAACATCTGAATGTGGATCAACCGTAAGCCGTGGTTGTCGCCCACGATTTACAATAGTCTGTAGAGTTTTGCAGAATTTAAAGAAGATATGCATAACATATATATCAGGGTGCACAAGGATCAGACAAAGTAGTGGATAAAGCTACCCTTTGTAGCCAATGACGATGCCATTTTCAATATCTTGGAGGCATGGCCGCTGGAATGGTGTGCCCCAGAAATTGTAGAACTTGAGAAGTCAACAACGCAAAATAAGAAAGACAGTGCCAAGCTACGCATGCTCCAGTTGGTTGAAAAACGAAGAAAGCAAACAACAATAGCAGAAGTATGGATAGTGCAGGAGGCAGCACAGAAAGCAGCTGAGCAGGAAAAGGCTGCAGTAGTAGTAGTAGCACAAGAAGCAGCCGCGAAGGCGGGTGAGGGCCAAGCAACACCTTCGAATGGGTAGACAATAGAGGAAGCAAAAATAAAAGAAGGAGGTGCGGACCCACGAACTGCGTCCACACAGTTGAAGTGCCAACACCCAGAAGAGCGAGCAGGATTGTGGAAGAAGATCAAGGCCTTGAAATTGTCCATCGACCTGATCATTGTAACCGAGGGTGATATGCATGACATTAGTGTGATGGTGCATGATGTCACAAATGAGGTTCTCCAGGATTTCATGCAGGAGCACCAGACTATGTTGGGTGCCCTCGGAGCACAGTTGTAGGACTTACAGGTGTGCCCCCCTCAGGTTGGTACCCTTTTGACCAACCTCGCAGTGGGATCCATGATAGTAGAATAGATGTTGCACGTGCGGATGACGAACACAATAGTGTTGCCGTAAGGGGCTCTAGTGACATCAAATGAAGCCGATAGTTTCTCGGTTAGCACGATGAAAAGTCTCGGTGTGAACCTAACTGCCCTTCTATGTGAGACATTATATCTATTGCAGGATGGGATAATGGCAGCGCTGCGCACTAGGGAGAGTTGCGTGCTCCAAGTCCTTAGTGAGAAAAAGATAAATATCGAACAATTCAGCTTGCAGCGTGATGAATTAGTGTCACAAAATCAATAGCTAGTGCAAGTGATAGACGATGCTTGCCGAAGTGTCCCAAAGCTAGCCATCCTTGCAGATATACCAGTGGAGGTGCAGATCCATAGGTTAGTAGCTACAGTCCGCGAGGCCAGGGAAGAAACAAAAAAGGTTCAGCTGGAGCTGAATCTTTAGATCCCTTAGCTGTGGTTAAAGGCATAGCCATCCACTCCCCTGGAAGTCAGAGAACAGTGTGCTAGCACTATCACAGTGGGATTGGGGGAAATCAAAGGTGCAACGTGAGACTGAACCAACATGTTGGAAGAATCACTTGAGGTCTTCACAACTCTGCAAGAGGACCCCAACATCTAGTGCTTAGAGACAGAGGCGCGAGAACTACAACAACAGTATGACAGTGTCCGAGGAACTGCACAGACAGTGGTCCTCACCTAGCGGCTTGCGTGGATGCAGCAGGCTAAAGCACTGAAGTAGCAGGTGGATGTGGCATGACATAAGGAGGTAGTCCAAAAATCATGCGTCTAGCCTTGGATTGACGAGGCCTTCACCATCACGGCAGAAATCAAAGGCAAGCTCGTGAACATATAGGGGATGCACACATTGATGCAGAGAAGCACCCCAGACATAGAGGTCTCGGAACAGTGTATGCAACAGATCCAGCAAGCAGAAGCTCAGTGTGCTACTGACCTCTATGCAATTCAAGAATAGTTGGAGGGACTCCATGCAAATATCACTGCACCGACAAAGTGACTCGAGGGTGAGTCACGCTGATTGTGTTGTGGGCCTGTTGGGCATGGAATCCCCCCAAGGAAGGTTTTGGGGCTCAAAGCCCAAGTTTTGACCCAATCTTGTTGTAAAGCTCTGCGAATTGTGGGCGCAAAGCACGAAAGTATAATAGAGTCACTGGGTTGTCCACCCTAGTTTTGTAATGTAATGTTGGCTAGATAGACCTACCCATGGTCCACAAACCATGGGATCATATAAATAGAGCAAGGCTCTAAGTGTAAAATACATATAAGAATAATAGAGAAGAATAACAAGTCTAAGTGATTGAGTCACAAGTGTAAAGTGTGTCTTTGGGTCGTAGAGTAGGAGAAGGCTCTGTAGCTAAGAGGCCTAGTAGTCCGTAGCTGAGTGCGTAGGGCGGTGTTGAGTCTATAACTGAGAAGAAATTAATAAATAGAAGTTTATCATAATTTTGTGTATATGTTCTTGGGTTAATGTATGTTTGATATGATTTGCAAATATACTGTGTATTTACTGCGCACCTGTATGAATGGTTAATATTGTTAAGTATACTTAAAGCACTCAAGTAGGTAGAGTTAATTAACTATCATTGGAATACCACTGAGGTCTTGGGTAATAATGTAGAGCGCAATGTTCAGCCCCTCGGTAGGGCTGCGCGAAGGTAGTATATCAGACTGTGAGGTAAGGGAAAGTGTGCGTAGCGACTTGTGTGCAAAGTCAAACCGCAGACCACTTGAACTCATCAGACATCTCCAGGGTGCAGAAACCTGGTTCTAGCACCCTCCCATACTACTTCGGGTTAGACCTTAGTTTGTGCTCTGTGGACTGTTGTCGAAAGGGCTAGTAGTACCAAGATTTGTTTGGCTAAATCAACTCTGAACTTGGGTCAGGCCCCAATAAGCCAATAGACACAAGAAAGTGGTGTGAGTTCCATAAGAGCCCCACTCATAACACAAGTGATTATCGGGCCAAGTAGTCGTTGGTGGCTGAGTTGAAGGCTTTAGAATCACATGCATGTTCTGACCCTGATTCAGAACCCGAAAAGAGGAATGAAAAAAGGAAGAAGATCATTGATGCGAAACCCAGTGCCACTATTTACACCACTAAGATCTGGAAGAATGGGCCTGAAGATCTAGAGGAGGCAGAGCATCTTTTCCACTCACAAATGTGGGTGAAGGGTTCATCGCTACAATTCATTGTTGACAGTGGCAGCCAAAAGAACCTCATTTCAACATAGGTCATGAAGTGGTTGGGCCTACTGACCATACCACACCCACAACCATACAACATCAGGTGGCTTCACCAAGGTCGAGATCTCCGAGTCCGCTAGTAGTGCCACCTTCCCTACAACATCAAGCCCTTCACAAATGAGATATTGTGTGATGTTGCACCTCTTGATGTTTGTGATGTATTATTAGGCCAACCATTCTTGTGGAAGCGACATTTTTTGTATGAGTCAAGGCCTCATGTTGTTATTATTTATTTGGGTAATTCGTTATATAGGATACCGAAGGTGGCCCCACCTACCGCCACTTCTTTGATTTCTACTAAGAAAGGCAGTAAGATCATCTCCTAGAATAGGAAATTTATTTTCTTTCTAGTTCGCTTTCAAAGTAAGGGGAAGATTGTAACCACATCCATGGCCCCCGGGAAGGGTTCCT
Source organism: Pinus taeda (assembly GCA_000404065.3). NCBI lineage: Eukaryota > Viridiplantae > Streptophyta > Pinopsida > Pinales > Pinaceae > Pinus > Pinus taeda. The sequence goes on from APFE031697732.1 coordinate 7,765, forward strand.
TCACGCAATAGAAGCAGGTGGATACGATCATGAAAGAATATAGGAACATATTCTCCTCACCCATAGGGGTACCGTTGAACTGTCAAGTCAAGAATTCATTTGATTTGACTCCCAGAGCACCTCTACACAATGGGCCGATAAATTGACGCTCTGTTGTGGAAAATGCCAAGTACAAGAAGCGGCATGATCAACATTAGGTGTAACACAAGTTTTAGGTGGGCGACAAAGTCTGGTTGCATGTACAGAAAGAACACCTTACAAGAGCCCATCGAAAGCTCAAATCACTATGATATGGTCCTTACAACATTACTAAGGTTGTGGGAAACAATTCTTTGGAGCACAACATTCCCTCATTCCTTGGCTTGCATCGAGTGTACAATGTCGACCGCCCTCGACCATGCTTCCCACTATTACTAGACACATCAGAGATTGCAGAACAACTCACCAAGGACGAAGTTCAACAAAAGTTTCCCCATCTCATGGAGGTACTCAACGCAATGGGGAACATTGCTTCCTAAGGGGGGAGGAATGATCTAGGTGAATGTTGGTGGCCACCTATTGATCCCACTTGGACCCCCACAACTGTCTTATTCAATTTTTCAGTTTCCTTAATTGTAGGACATTTTCCTATTTTTGGTAGATTTTCGGGTACTGAACTTCCAGAGCCGTTTTGAGGCCCTAAAAATATTTTTTTGGGAAACGGGGATGAACATTGGTCATATACCAATGTTAGTCATTCAAATTTTATATTCTTCATATAGATCTTTCTAACGAGGTATTGTGCGTGTCAAACGAAGATCGTATACCAAAGTTACGACCTTGGGAAGTTGATCTACCAATTTACCCAAACGTGGCCCATAGTTTCGCACTTCATCTCCTCGGATTAGGTTTTTGGATGTTTAGGGTTTTCCATTATTTCTCAACAATAAATAGGCCTTCAAGCCTCATTGCAACATAGCTCAGAGGCATTTAGCTGCCACATCTCTTCTCAGATATAAGCTAGCATCAGTCCAGCTAGTTTGTTTCCATTTCTTTTTGTAAGCATATTTCAGTATTTTACATTAATGAAATGAAGTATTATTTTTGCCACACCTCTGTATTTATGGTTATCTCTATAAATTTTTGTGTTTCTGTTTAAACTCAGATCATATTGGTAGTTGAGGTATACCATCAACATATATGAGCATATCGAAAAATGATGAAAATGGACCTAAAGTTACCTAGTACAATCTAAGGAGTGTGAATACATGAGATATTGTTGAAATGTTTTAGAATCAATTGATTAAGGGTTAATGATGTCAACCCACTATCGATCTTGAGGAAGCCTATCACTGATGTCTACAAGTTGTAAGGTAATAGGTAGTTTTTAGATCCCTCCTAGATAATGAGTTGACATGGATAGAAAAATATTTGTTGAAATAGGGCCTTGATAATCGACATGAAACATACATCGTGTGATGATATGAAGAGATAGTGTCACTGAGTACAACTTACGTAGGGAAAGCTAACAGAAAAGGTCAACAAAAAATCAATTCTCAAACTCAATATTAAAATCCCCTTAAACACATTTGGCATGACATAAGAATGTGTTCGCAACACTGGCACAAGGACACTATTGAGCATACACTTATAATGAGTGGGGGAGGGGGGAAGTGTGAATCTATATAACATAGTTTTTACTCATTTAAACATTCATGAAACATAATAAAATATTCACATATAAGATATGTTAGTTGTGGAACATGGAATAAAATATTACGTGAATAATTTTTCAGGAGAAAACCACAAAAATTATTTTAATAATTATTTTGAGAACCAACCTCATATTACAAATATTTATAGGCACCAACCTACTCTTACATACCTTTGTTGAAACCAATATAATGGAGACATTAATCCCCACTACTACAAATATACATAGGCATTGACCTACTAGAGACACCAATGCCCACCGTTGCAAATATGCATATGCACCAACCTAATGGATGCACAAATCCCCAATGATAATAATAAACTTAGCAAGAGACAACAATCCCTTTTTTTAGCAACAAGCTTGTTGGATCCTAAGAAATTTTCTGTTAAATTTTGGGACCATGTAGGAGGATCGAGAAGTACTAAAGGTACAAATAGTGCACAACAGAGGCATGGTGTAGGAGGAGAGGCATGACCTAGGAGACACTACCTAGGTAGAAGATGATGGCATATGGAGAGAAGATACACATGTGAGGAAGAATAAGCAATTACGATTTTTCAACAAGTAGGGATATTGTGGGAGGGAAGAAATTATAGGCATTTTGCAGGAAAAGGGAAGATACCATAGTGGAGCAAGTAGGTGGGAGATATTTCAAAAGGTGGTTAGCACACATGGGACAACTCAAAGGAGGGATCATGAAATATCCTAGCATCCCACGAGATAGTTGGAACAATAGAGCAGGGAATTGAGAAGGTTTAAAGATTTTCCAAGAAAAGATAAAAGGGAATGTTCAAGGCAGATCATGGGTTAGAAGGCAAAATAAAGGAGCTTTCTTAGAAAAGGATACATCGAGTCACTAGATGCTGAAGAAGAGGATTGTTATTTTGTGTGTATTATGTTTGTTTGTGTCCATATGCCTATAGTGATATGCATGAATACTTGAGTATGTAGTTTCTATGAAACCTTGATGTAAAGCTCACAGATATATATATATATATTATCTATTATATATATATTATATATATATATATATATATATATATATATATATATTATATATTGTTGGTTCCACACTATAGATGGTTTCTCATTTTATACGTTATGCAGAGCTAATGGCTGGTGAGTCGGGTTGTGTAACTGTTGCACTATAGCGCATGGCACCTTTTACTTATATAATGATATAATATGATGGATGGTTGGGTTTCTCCTTATGATTTGATTTATTGTTTGAATGTATGTTTCCATTGATGGTGTATGAGGACATTATGTATTTAATGCTTTGATGTTGCTCTAAATGTTCATGAATGGTCTAGTTATTTGTAATCCTATTAATGCCTTTAGATATTATTGGATCTCGTAAAGAACTAGCATATGATATTGTTGATGCTTCCCCTAATGGGTGAAGGTGTAAGTCATTTTAATCCTCTATGCATTGTAAATTGTGACCTATGCACTGTTTAGTGAATTGAGGGGATTGAAAGCCCTGCAAGGTGTGCAGTTCTAAAAGAATGGTGAAGTGTCGATTTGGTGGGAATTCAATGTTGTAAGTCATAGACATTACTGTTAGATTGTGGAAACCTAGTTCTGATAGTCACCCATTAGTGTCTTGGGTGACACTTCACCCACCCAGTGGGTGTTTCCGAAAGGGTTGATGCATAACAAGTTTTGTTAGACACTGTGTAGAAAATACAAATATTGTCAGAATCTCGCATGCCAACAAATGGTTCTGTCACCTGGACTGGGATGGTCATGTGATGGAATTTTCTTGTAGAAATGTGGAAACCATGGATCTGTTGGTTATGGTTTGGGCTGACCTAGGTTTGATCTATACTGTGCACCAACAAAACCCTTAATCACTGGCCCTTTCAGCAACAACCTACAAGAAGATCGCAGTCTCACCTGAAGTGACTATGGGAGGATGCAAAACTAGGTTTCTACAACCTTGAGGGATGTGGAGATGTGGTATTTTTATGTTTTCTTACTCTTACCATTCATTAATCAATTCACCACATTATTTTAATCATTTAAACATATAATGTAAAGCCATAAATCATCATTGTGCTGAAATAAAGTGCAATTGTGATAAACTGCTACACTACAACAAATAGTAAGAAAATATAAACATGAAGACACCAAATTACCATGGTTCACCCCAACATGAGGCTACATCCATAATAAATGTTGCTAATATAATTGTTATTGTATAAAAAACAGTTCTTGACCTGTGAACTAAGCTCTAGGTCACCTACGTACTTACCTGCAAACTTAGGCCTCTGCGCACCCAGCTACAGAGCCTCACCTCTTCTTCCAACTACATATCACAAGAATTCAACCATAACATCGATCTAGATCATAAGCTTCACTTTTCTTCTTATTATTTTATCCTATACATACTATTACATTAAAGGGTACATCATTACAATACCATGGTCCAAATACCATGGAATCCCTAATGCAAGCAGCTATGGTCCCAAAACCCATTGATATTTTACATTATTACAAAAATAAGAGGCTTCACCCTATCTTGAAGCCCTTATACCACACAATATATTCAAACTTATTCGCTTCATGTTCCACTTTGAACTCCACTGTGCGCTCCTCTCCGCAAAACACAGAGTCTTTGCCAAAAACTAGGCCAAGTTGGGTTGCATCGAACAGGCCCCCAACACTCACATGTGACTCGTCCCAAGTCACTCAACTACTTTGCCTATTATTTTTGCTGCAATACTATTGTAGGTATTGTTGAACTGTTGCAGAGTCTTTTTGAACTGCTTCTCTTCGATGTGCACCTCTTCTAGTAGTGCTTTTGTCACAGGTTCTGTAGCCTTTTGCATCACTATTGTTTCCATCTGTCAGAGCTCTTGAAATTTCTTGTCTAATACCTGGGCAAGTTGGAGAGCCTCATCATGTCATGGTTGAGTTCTCTCTGTCAAAACTTGTTCTTCCTTCTTCAATTCTTCTATTTTCTTCTGGATGGCTTTTCCCACATTGAACTTGGCGAGCTTTTGCGAGATTGATTAGGTCTTTGCAGTTGCCTAGATCTCTTCTAGCTAATGCTTCTTCTACTAATTGTTTTCTTGCAGTTTCTACAAATTTGGATCTTCCCGCAATGAAGTCCATATTTGTAATATCCGCATAGTCTGCCACTGGTGTGGAGATGTTGGCCACTGTAGCCTTTAGGTTAGTCTCCCTCTATTATCTTACTTTTCGCATTGTGGTTGGTTGCAGCTTCATCCACAACTCACTTATCTTCATTTTATATTTAAATTGTACTACAAAAAATTTCTCCTTATATCCTTTAACTATAAGGCCGAGCTTCATGACCTTGTTCTCCGCTGAATCTTCTTCTTAGATAGCAAGGTTTGTAGTCTCTCTACATGTTGCTTCAACCACTTCCTTGATCTTTTGTTGTTGTTGGAATTTTTGGTTCCTCTCCTGGATCATGGTCGTGTTTTTGATGTAGCGAAGCCCATTCCTTTTCTACCTGAATGTTCAGTTGTGAGTTGTACTATTCGTGCAACTTTAGTTCCTATATTATTTCCAAGTGCAACTTATGTAATCTCTGCAATGGTATTGTTGTGATGTTCATGTTGAAATTCCTCCATTATTTAGCCTATTGTTGAACCTCGATGGAGTCAAACTACACGGTTCCGACAGGTATCGATGCAAACCGCACTGCAAGTGTAGGCTCTATTTTCCTTTCTTTTCCAATCTTCTCCATGACCTGCACTAGCTGTCTAACTCTCTGCAATCCACTCTTTGACACCTGTTAGAAGTGTGCCATAGAGATCTTTTAACTTGCTCTATGATTCCATCGTTGTTTCTTGTATCCTATCCCCGATTTTTGATCTAGGTCCCCTTCAATGAGGACCACTGGTGTTATACCCTTTGTCTTATCTGCCTTCTTCTTATTTTTGGTTCTTGAGGAAACTTCAAAGTTTGACTTCCTCTTTTCTATGATAGTAGGGTCTATCTCTATCTTTTCCGACTCCTCCTTTTTCTCATCTCCTTTAGGAGGATCCTGGTAACCCTCATGATGTTTCTCTTCTTCCTCTGAGTCATGCTTATCCTTGTCTTTGTCCTTTCTACTTGCTTCTCCATGTTGTGCTATGTCCTTCTCTGTCGCACTATCTTCTTCCTGTGTTTCTAGCGCAGTCATCCATCCTACAGGTCACTGTAGTACCTGTGCTAAAATATCATCTTCTGTTACTAAGTATGACAGGGGATGCCATTTCTTCTTTGTGTCCCTGCAATCCTATATATCTACTTTTTGGAAATCGGCCTTAAACTTTGCAATAATGTTATACTGCTCCTATTAGTTTAGCGGAAGGAGAGGATGCTGGTTCACTAACATATGTAAGTCCATATGATATAATGCAGAAAAATATGGTTCTCCATTGCTTTTGATAGTTGAGTGGTATACCATAGTGACGCATACAGTGAAACTTCACAAACATCTAACGCTACTAGAGCGATCTGCAAATCCTCTGGCTCTCTCCATGCCAACATTGTAATTATCAAAATAAACCATGCATAATAGAATTTGGTACTTTCCTCCTAGACCTTGCGGAAGTTGTCCAAAAATTCTTTGCAAAGGTATTTGACCCTATTGTACTAAACACCATTGGCGCATTGCATAACTACTGAAACTATTATTGCAGGGACTTCATTAGCCCAACACTTTCTCATGATCTTCCCAGACAATATGTGTGCTATGAAGCGAATACCTTGGGCACTAATTGAGTTTATGCCACATCCTCACTTTCCTTTTGTGAGTCAAAACTTATTCTTCATGCTTTCGGCTATGGTGCGGTCCTGATATTTTCAAACAAATTATTTTGTGGGGTTCCACCCTTGATACGATAGTCTTGGGATTCTCCAGATCAACATTGGGTCTATAGGGATCCTCTTCCCCATTCATAGGCATCCATTGTGCACCAACACAAGCAACTATCGCACACAATTCGTGCTTCCCAAACTTCTGCCGAAGTGCGACACATTCAACATGTTCATCAATATTGACTGTGTGAATCCATTCACCCACTGCTGCAATTTTAACCTTGTCACATGAATCTCTAGGTAGTTTACTTGTTTCAGATATCTATCTGGTGTGAACTATGGGTTTTTTTTTGTTTTTTGTTTTTTGTCATTGAAGTCACAGTCTACAAAATTCAGCTACAAAATTTTCCCAAGTATTTCTCCAACAAATGGCACTGATTCTAGAAATAGGGGTGTGAAGGTGCCAAACTTTGCATCCTTCAAGTCTTTCCCTAGTTTAGCATTCATTTTTATCAGTGGAATGTATGGTGGTAGAGGCAATGGAAATACGGTTCCATCTGTTTCCATCTTCCCTGCTTGCTCTGCTTTTTCCTCACTGTCTCTAACTTTTTCAGGTTGTTGTTGAGGCTCGACATGTTTCTTGTCTTGTTTCTTATTTTTTCTCTGTTATTTAGTTAGTTTCTTTCACAGAGATCTCTGGTGTGTGAGTAATGATGTCGCTATAGGTGATGCTACTATATGCATCCCAGATGATGCTATGGGCATATCAGTAGTTGCTACGACTACTTCCATGATTCCAGGTAATCCATTCTTACGAAAATTATGAATAATTTCTCCCCAAGAACGCTGAGATGACATATGACAATGAAATATTTCTGCAATCTCTTCGCAACAACAACACTCAAATTCTCAATTCAACAAAGTGCCAAATCTGGGTGAGAGGCAGCTTTTTATAGCAATTTTGAGTTTCTAACCTCATCATTAGCTTAGTTTTTCTTCATATTGCACTCAGATTGTGTTCATTAATTGCATATCTATCCTTATATCTTGTCAATATGTCTTCATAAATGCAAATTTCCATGTGTTTTAACTTTAAATTCCCCTTTTAATGATCATATTTTTCTAGCAAAATTCGACACATCCCATATTGTAGTGCATACCCCTTCTTATGTCGTAGCTCCTATGTACATCGACATAATCCAGGTTGTAACAAAGTAACTTTCTATGTTGAAGCTCTTTGCATCATAGTTTATAGTCTAGTGCCCACTTTTAACTACAGGTGGCACTAAGAATTTTCTCCTTTCTTCTTTAGAGTGAGGCTGTGGGGATAGGGCTTTCCCTGTACAACTTCAACCTACTGCCATTTACTTTTCCTTGAACAAATTCTTCATTTAACTTTGCTAATTGAATTGTGCCTCTATCACTAATATGCTTCATAATGTATGGGCCCAACCAATGCATCTTGAACTTTCCTGGAAATTTTACAAACTTACTGTCATAGAGGAGAAGAATGTCTCCTACTTGGAACTTATTTTGCTTAATATGTCTATCATGCTAGGCATTTTCTCTTGCTTTATGTACCCACTGATGAAATCCTGCTATAAATATGTCTTCTTCCAAAGCAATCAACTGCAACATTATTTCCTTCATTATGGCAGGGTCTGCCATATCAATAAAAGCTGCAATCCTCAAGCTAGGGACAATGTACTCCATGGGTATCACAACTTCTTTCCCATACACTAATATGAAGGGCGTCTGGCCTATCAATTTTTTGCAAGTGGTCCTATAAGCCCACACAATTGCTGGAATTCTAAGGTCCTAGTCATCTTTATTTACATTGCATACCTTAGTAAGTGCATTCTACAAAATCTTATTAAATGCTTCCACTGTTCCATTAGCTCAAGGGTGATAAGGGGTACTCTTCTGATGATAAAATTTGAACTCATTAGTCAATGTTTCAATAGTCTTATTTAGGAAGTGTGAACCTTGGTCACTGATCAAAATATCTGGACATCCAAATCTAGACAATATATACTGAAAAATAAACTTCACAACAATCTCTGCGATGTAGTCCCTTACTAGTTGTGCTTCGGCCCATCTAGTCAAATAATCAATCACTATAATTATGTACCTCGAACCAGTCTTATTTCTAGGTGGGTTGATGGGTCCAACAAAATCAATAGCTCACTTATCAAAGGCCTACAATGTAACTAGTGGTACCAATGACATCTCATCTCTTCTTGAATGTTTTCCTTCTCTTTGAAACACACCACATGCTCTGCAATACTCCTTCACATTTTTATGTAGTGTAGGCCACCCTAATCCTACTCTCAAAATATTTTGCACAGTAGCTTTTCCTGTATAGTGTCCACCAGCTGTGCCATCATGATCTTCTACTAGAATCATCTATCTTTCTTGTTCATGAACATATCTGCGCAATATTTTCTCTAGTCCCAACTTATATAACTATCCTGCTATTAATGAAAAGTCAACTGCCCTAGCCACTAATTCTTTCTTTTGTTGTGTAGTATACTCTGAAGGAGCCATCCCTGTGGTAAACAAGTGAATGATATCTGCAAAATGGTCATCTGCAACTCTGATTGCAAATAAATATGCATCATGGAGACTATTCTCTATGTTGGTTGGTTCTCCCACTATTTCCAATCTAGATAGATGATCAGGTCCTTCATTCAGTGTTCCTGGTTCAATAATGATTTCAAAGTCATATTTCTGGAATAAAAGTAACCATCTACAAATATTTCCTCCTAAGACATGCTTATTAACCAAATACTTTAGTGCAGAAAGGTCTGTAAACATTTTAAAATGTGATCCCAACAAATAGTGTCTAAACTTCTATAAAGCATTTACCAGAGCCTTTCCTTCCCTTTCTGTAGTGGTGTAATTATTTTCTTCTTTATATAATTTTCTACTTTCAAAAGCTATAGGATGACTAATCTCTCTTGCACCTGGTTGTGCCAGTACAACTCCCAAAGCTATAAGAGAGGCATCCACATGGACATGGAATTCCTTATTCCAATCAGGGAATACTAGTATAGGTGCAATTATCATTTTTTCTTTCAATATGTCGAGGTTCTTCTGACATTCTTCATTCCACTGAAAAGTTTCATCCTTATTTAACTAGTGAACTGCGCATACCCCTTGATGAATTTTCTTTAATACCCAATATGTACCAATGTAGTGTGAAGCTGTCTTACTTTCTTAGCAATCTTAGCAGGGTCCACCATTAATCCTTGCTTACAAACAATATGTCCCAACAATATGCCAAAAGGTACACAAAATATGCACTTTATTGATTTCAAAGAGATTTGATATTGTTTACATGTGTCCAACATAAGTCTTAAACTTCCAATATGTTTTCTCAACAATCCAAATATTTTCCAATCATCAAAGTATACTTCTAAGAACTTATGTATGTATTCCTTAAAAGCTACAACCACCACTCTAGAAAATATAGCAAGGGAATTATTTAATTTAAAAAGGCATTACTGTGTATTGATATGAGCCCCATTCTGTAGCAAATGTGGTCTTATGTTGATATTTAGGTGCAATCCTAATATGATGATAACCTAACAATCCATCTGTACATGAGTAAGATTCCTGACCTCCTACATTGTCTAGCACTTCATCTGTGAAAGGGTTAGGGAAGGGATCACGTAAACATGCATCATTCAACTTCCTCAGATCAACACAGATCCTAATTTCTTGAGTCTTATTCTCTTACACCACCATAGGACTTGCCCATTATGATTCTTCTAATGGTTCAATAATTCCTATTGTTATCATCTTATCAAGTTCTATCTTTGCTTTCTCCTCATACATTGGGTTTAGCCTGTAAGGTCTTTTTTTGACTGGCTTTGCATCAAGCTTAAGGGGAATATTCATGACTCCTATATCTCCTATTATACCCTTCATCTCTAAAAGCTTGGTGGGAAAAATTTCTTAATATTCATGAAGTAACTTTGTAACTTTACTGACTATCTCTTTATCCCAGTGGTCTCCTATTGTTGTAAACTTAAGTTCCTTCTCTGATCCTATGTTCACCTTCTTGGTCTTTAGTGGTTTCGTTATATATGGTATCTCTAGTTCAGGTCTTGATAGCTTGCAGTATTCTTTTGATTGTGCTATGTCAATGTTGCAAGGATCTTCTTCTTCATCTACAGTAAGATTATAGCATTCCAGTGCATTTTCTATCTGCACATCCCAAACATGTTGCTACCATGTTAGTGAGGTTACATTCTCAAAGAGCTTCTTCTTAACTACCTGAAGGGCCAAATCTATGTATGGTAAATCATCCTCAAAGCTGAATGTTAATATGAAGCCATCAACCATATCTTCCCATTTTACTGAACCATGTCAAAGCTTTGTTTCTAGGTATTAGTTCTTAGGGATTGTCTCTAATGTGTGAATGAACCCATATACCCATTCTTGCTGTGAAATCTCCTTCCATGTTGTAGTGCATAGCTGGATATGTTTCATAGGATTAGTTTCACCATCATATTTTATCTCTATCTCTATATCTATTTGTCCAAATCTTATCCACATCAATGTTTGACATTCCTGCTAGCCTTCTATATTCTTCTTGTGTGCATTCCACCATCTAGTAGGGGTAGATTTCAGGGTCATATCCAAGGCTAACAACCTTTGATTTTTTGAAACTTGTTCTTCATATTCATCAAGAAAAGTATTTACATCACCTAAACAATAATAAGAAGGTATGTTACCTACCTCATATATAAAACAACGAACTGATTTAGTAATTCTTGCACATCGTCTTGTGGATACTTCATGCAACCTATTCTGTAAATTTTCTAACTCTTCTTCTAAGTTTGAGGTACAAGAAATATCATGCTCCCAACTCAACCTGCCCTCTGCAGTAGGGTTAACAAAACCATGTTCCTTTACTGTCATTTGATAGATATTGTCTATATTAGCTGCACAACATTCTTCTTTAATTGGTTCTGTATATATTGCTTCTTCTGATGGATCCAAGGGAACACTTACTCTCATATTATTTCCTTCAAATATCATCTGCCTCTTCTTTAGATTAATTACGACCATATTTTCAAATGCCCAGTCAATTGCAAGCAATGTAGGATAAGGGTTACTTTCATCAATGATCTCTATTACTACAAAATCAGCAATAGTGCGAACTCTTTCAATGTCTACTGTGACAGCTGGTAGTATTCCTAGATGGAAGATCTTTTGCTGATTTTCCATCCTTAACTGAATACGTGACCATTGTAGCTTCGACTTACCCATTAATTTCCTTGTCTTCTTCCTCAAGACATTAGAATTAGATCCTAGATACATGATAACTTGATCCATCTCATATAATCCTATTTGCACACTAAGCCTCATCTCTCTTCCGGTTCTCTTTTGTTGACGAAAATTATTCACTACACGCATCTCACTTCGTAGCGTTTCTTTGGATGCACATTGTTAAGTTATGGTATGTTCTATGCTTATAATAGTTTACTTCTTGTTCTTATTATATTCCACAGATTAGCAATCACATGTACATAAAGTGAAGTGTAGATAGAACAGTAAACGATCAACAAAAAACAAGCCAAGACAAGAGACACAAGATGTGGCGGCTAGCCAGGGACAAACCCCACAATGTGTGGGGAAACCCTTTGATCAAATATTCTTTTATCTTAAATAATTTAGCAGAGATAAATAGTACAATAAATCTAATTTATATCAGCAGTAGCAAACCCTAGATCAACAGCATCAGCATAAGCAGCTTCATCATCAAACTAGGGCAGACGATATCTCACAAACTGACCGTTGGATCAGGTTGATTCCACCACCAAAAGTTACGGCTTCCAGAGGAGGTTCATATAAACCTACAGCATAGTTTAGATGAGGATATATTCTAGTCCATGCAGGTCAAACTTTACTTCTGCAGTTGCAGCTTCAATTTCAACAGCTTCCTTCAAACTAGGGCAGTCGATATCTTGTAAACCGTCCGTCGGATTGACTTGATTCCACCATCAAAAGTTGCGGATTTCAGAGGAGGTTCATATGAACCTACAACATAGTTCATATGAGGATATATTCTAGTCCATGCAGGTCAAAATTCACTTCTGCAGTTGCAGCTTTAGTTTCAACAACTTCCTTCAAACTAGGGCAGTCAATATCTTGCAAACCGTCCATCGGATTGACTTGATTCCACCACCAAAAGTTGCAGCTTTCAGAGGAGGTTCAGGTGAACCTATAAAAAAGTTTAGATGAGGAGATATGCTATTCCATGCAGGTCAAACTTTACTTCTACAATTGCAGCTTCAGTTTCAGTAGCGTTCAGCTTCACATGTGTGAGGGAGAGACCCTTTTCTGCGCAGTAGAGAAGAGACTCTTTTTTGCGCAGTAGAGAGAGAGAGAGATGTGATGAGATGAGTGAGTCCAAATGAGGAAAATTCCTCCTATATTTATACACAACGTTGGTGTTTGAATAGATGTGACCGTTGGGATTTTGAGACTACATGAGTTGTAGGTCGGCTTGATAATAATTCCATAATCAAAATAAATTCATATCTCCATGAATACTTATCAGAACCAGATGATCTTTATATCAATATTACACCTCTCGATGAGAGGAATCTAATGAACATATTATCAGCCATGAATAAGATGATCCACATGAAGTTTTTCCCTAGTTTCCAATTTTAACACACATGAATCTATCAACTCCTGAAGCCCTTCTACAACATTTTGATCTCTTAATAATTTCATACAAGTCTACATAAAAGAGTTTAAAATACCTGCTTGATTTGTTGAATCCTTGTCTTGTGTCGGAGCTCGATCCTATGTTGTAGCTTGGTCCTGTGTCGAAGATGATGACATGTCGCAATTACTTTTATGATCGGGCCTTGGCTGTGCACTAGATGTCGAAGCTCCAACATCCATAAAACTTCACTTTGCTTCCATAAATACCTCTTTTTCTTTCTGAATATAAAAAATGGAAACTTTCCCAACAAATTTTCTAACCCATGTACTTTCAGATTCTTTCTTCGCACATGATTTATCACTTCTGGCCACAACTCCACTTCTAGTGACATTACTAATTGAGGTTCTTTGGTCCTCCTTTCAACAATAATCATTTTAATATTCTATGTTAGTTTTTGATTTATTTTTTCTTGCACCTTTGCCATAAGTACAGGGCATTCTTCAATTACATGGTCAAAGGATTTATAGTACTTACATGTCGTTGCAAGGTTCTGAAAATCTCTCTCAAAATGACTTGGCTGGTCAGAGTTATAGCAAATGATCTGTCCACGTCCACGACCAACTCCAACATCTCGACCTCTTCCTTGGTAGCCTCCTTGAACTCCACACTATCCACTTCCTTCATCTACATGTTCTTCCTCTTGCATTCTATAAGTTTCAACACCAAACTCCATCATTAGTTCATAAGCTCGTCAATTATTCTCATCATGTCTAACTGATTTAAATAATTTGCAATATAGGTTCCTTGGAGTCTACATATATTTCTGTAATAGGTAACAATATTTTGAATGATGTTGGCCTCTGGTTTTACATATCTCGCACCACAGGCTGGATCCCACATTTAAGGGATTTAGTGCCTCAATAGCCATGTAATCCCTGACGATAGGACATTGTTGTTTAGAATGGTCCTCCGATCTGCACTTTGTACACCATACTTTTTCTCTGAATTATTTGATTTTATTGATATATTGTATCTACAAGGTTAGGTTCACTAGATGACTCTAAATCTGTCGCATACTTGCATTAGTATCTCCTATAGGTGAAGCTTCCAACTTCATCGCAATTTGTAGAGCTTCGACTTGACTTGTTATCTTTTGTTGCATTAATGGTAATCTGATATGTGGTAACAACGCAGCTATAAACCATTCTTGATGTTGTTGCAGAAGCTCATTTGATCCAACAACACCTTAAACATCTGATCAAATTCCCAAACAGGCTCATTAGGTTTCTGTTTAATTTCTTTCAACTCAGTGATGCATTCTGACTCATACTTCAGCTTCTTAAATTCTTTGATCACAGTTTCTTTAATTACTGCAAATGTTTTGATCTGATTATTTGAATAATTCATATACCATGTGAATTCTATATCTCGGAACGTCAAAGAGCTACACTTTCTTTATATTTTCATCATTGATTTACTTCACGGTCCATACGGCTTCACATAAAAACTAAAACTGTTATTGATCCTCTGATCCAGTTCCTTTGAAAATAGGCACCTTAATATCATCAACCATATTTCTTCTTGGAGGGGGAGGGGGATGAGTAAGGAGAGGGAGATGTAGGGTAGGGGAGAAGGGGAGGGGGAGGGGGAGAGGGAGAGCCAAAAACACCCTGGCTATTATTGGATTCTGGCTTCTACGAATTTTCAGGCTAAGAAGGTGAATAATGCAAAGTTACTTGGGGTTTATCAGGGTGGCTATCTTCTCTTTCACTTTCATATTCACTCAAAAGAGGACTATAACCAGTCTCTACAAAGGTATTCAAGTCTTTTTCACGAGATCTCTTTCTGGTACATACTCTCTATCTCTTTCCACTTTGTGTTACCACTATCTCTGGCTCAGATTTATTCTCTTTTCTTCCAAACACAAGTAAACTAGTAATTTGACTTGATCTGTAAAACTCCCTTTCCACACAAAAGCATCTTAATCCAAAGTTTCAAAGATTTCAAATACTTACCTCATGATCCTTTGAAGAATCTTCATTCTGCTTCAATGTAGGACATAATCAACTCTACTGCAAACTCAGTAATGAATCCTCCCAAGTTGTTATCAATCTAGAAATCAACAACCCTTGAAATCCTATTGTCAGTGCTTTTGAGTGCAACTGTATCAGTTATGGAGTCCACACTGTAGGTTCTCCTCCTTTAAAACATTTTTTTCTTTTGGTTAACCTCGATATCCACTCGTGCAAGTCAATAGGAAATAATGAAAAGAAAATATCATATTGGTATGTAAAAATATACTTTTATAACCAAGCTGTAGATGTCAGACAAGGGTTTCTGTTCTCTTGATCTACAAATTCTCACTCTTTTAATTCTAGCCAATCATGAATCTCTTTCCTCATTGGGTTCCACGCCCACATACCCCTCAAATAGATCCTAGTCCTAGAAACAAAACCATTTGTTGGTTATGATTTGGGCTGACCCAGGTTCGATATATACTGCACACCAACAAAACTCTTTATCACTAGCCCTTTCAGCAATGACTTGTAAGTAGATCGCAATCTCACCCGAAGTGACTATGGGAGGATGTAGAACTAGGTTTCTGCAGCCTTGAGGGACGTGGAGATGTGGTATCTTTGTGTTTTTTCCTCTTATCATTTATAAATCACTTCACCACATTACATTAATCACTTAATCATACCATATAAAGCCATAAATCATCATTGTGTTGAAATAAAGTGCAACTCTAATAAACTGATATGCTACAATAGACAATAAGAAAATATACACATGCAGACACTAAATTACCATGGTTAACCCCAATGTGGGGCTACGTCTGCAAGAATCGTTGCTAATATAATGATTCTTTGTATAACAAACAGTTCTTGACCTGCACACTAAGATGTAGGTTGTCTGCGGACTGAGCTACAGACTCAGGCCTTTTCACACCAAGATATAGAGTCTCCCATCTTCTAAATACACAGCACAATAATTCAATTATAACAATGATTGGATCATAAGATTCATTTTTCTTATTATTACTATTTGACCCTATATATACTATCACATCGAAGGGTACATCATTACAATACCATGGTTCAAATACCATGGACTCCCTATTACAAGTAGTTATGGTCTCAAAACCCATTGATCTTTTACATTATTACAAAAAGAAAGGGCTTCGCCCTATCCCAAAGCCCTTATACTGTGCGGTATATTAAAATTGCTCCGCTGTGTGGTCCAGTTTGCACTTTGGTGTGCGCTCCACTACGTGCTCTGCTCCACAAAATGTAGAGTCTTTTCCAAAAACTAGGCCAAGTTGAGTTGTGCCCAATAGACGATTTTTTGATTATGATTTAGGCTAACCTAGGTTCGATCTATATTGCACACCAACAAAACCCTTAATCACTGGCCCTTTTGGAAACAACGTGCAAGCAGATTTCCATCTCACCCAAAGTTACTATGAGAGGATGCAGAACCATGTTTCTGCAGCCTTGAGGAACATGGAGACATGGTATTTTTATGTTTTCTTACTCTTATTATTCATAAATCACTTCGCCACATTACATTAATTAGTTAAACATATAATATAAAGACACAAATCATCATTGTGCTGAAATAAAGTGTAATTGTAATAAAATGCTACGTTACAACATATAGTGAGAGAATATACACATGAAGACACCAAATTACCGTGGTTCACCCCAATGCGGGGATACATCCACAAGAACTGTTGCTAATATAATGACTCTTTGTACAACAAAGAGTTATTGACCTACGCACTAAGGTGTAGGTCGTCTGTGCACTTAGTTGCAGACTCAGACCTCTGCGCACCCGACAGTAGAGCCTCGCCTCTTCTTCCAACTACAAATCACAAGAATTCGACCATAACATAATTTGGATTATAAGCTTGATTTTTCTTCTTATTATTTGACCCTATATACACTATTACATCGAAGGGTACATCATTACAATACCATGGTCCAAATACCATGGACTCACTAATACAAGAAGATATGGTCCCAAAACCCATTGATATTTACATTATTAGAAAAATAAGGGGCTTTACCCTATCCCGAAGCCCTTATACCCTATCCTGAAGCCCTTATACCTCGTGATATATTTAAGTTTCTCTACTGCACGGTCCACTTCGCACTTTGTTGCATGCTCCACTTTGCGCTTTGTGCCACAAAATGTAGAGTCTTTGCCAGAGATTAGGCCAAGTTGGGCTTTACCCAATAAGAACCCGACTAAGGAGGAGATCACTCAGTGGCTTAAGCTGAAGGAGCACAACTTCACAATGAAAGAGATCAGAGATAAGAGTTAGAGCACAGGAAATGGCTATAGAAGCACATGTTTACTAACTTCCACAAAGTCTTCTTTGTAAAATCCACAAATATACTAGTGGAGTGGATCTAGTGACTCTAGGACAATAACTCGACATATTGTCATGATTGACCAAAGAGGTGGATGCCAAAGGAGGTACATAAGCTCCAAGCACTAAGTAATAAAAATTCTTACACTATAGATTTCTAGTTTGAGAGTGTGTCAAAAGGGTACATTGTTGAGTTTGTAATGGAAGCCACAATATCATATAGTACAACAGAGCGAAAGTTTCTGAAGGGACCAAGAGGTAGGTTCATACATTCATTTCCATTAGCCATCAAGATTCTACTATATGACCATGGATTTTGATATCTAGAATAAGTCAACATGAGAAACTAGGCTATGCACATGCAAGGGGAAGTGGGGGAGAAGAAGAAAATGGTTTGAGAATAGGGAGAGGAGAAGAAGTAGGAATACTATGGTTGAAGTTGATTGTAGGTCGGGGACAGTGCAAGTGAGTATGAGAAGAGACAACACGGAGAGAGAGAGTTTTGAGGGTGGAACCTTGAGGAGTGGAAGGAGGTTTGGATGGGGTGACATGGGAGGAGGTCAATTGGCATCGATGTCTGTCGAGAGGAAAAGCTTGGAGAGAGGGGCTAGGAGAGGCCATCGAAGGACAATGAGTAGTGCTAGTGACCAAAGTTATGAAGGAAAATAGTTCAATATGCCACACATATAGGAAGGAGGAGAGAAACTAAGTCCATGTAGTAAGAAATATTTGGAACCATAACAATTGAATTAGATTGTGCCTGGTGTCAAGCCCATGACCCCATGCGCTTCTACGAACCAAGAGGTAAGCACTCAACACACTCATACAGCTAGTATGGAGGGTAACTATAGTAAAGGGGGTGGAAATACTAGTAGTGGTGGGATTGGTTCAGTTGTATAAGGATTGACACAATGTTCTCAAGTTCAGAGTGGTGCATAACCATGATGCACATTTGTTTGGTAGTTCAACAAGTGTAGGTGGAAGTACTTCATCTGGAAGTGCCATGCAAAGTGAAATGCCAAGTGTGGACTTATGATTGCAAATGTTTCATGCTGTTGGGACTGAGGACTCAAAACAACATTTTTTCATGTGTGTCGCCATCTAGACAACCAGGTAGGTCTAGGAAGAGGCCACACAAATTATGCAGCTCGAATCATCTTTTAGGGATTGCATATTGACGTGGTATATGAAGTACAAAAACATGACTCTATTTGGATAGAATAAGACTCTAAATGAGATCAAACAAGTTTTGATAATGGAAATTCAACAGCCAAAATTAGAGTCCTAACGCATTATAAAATTTAAGGAAATCAAGCAGGGCCCAAGTGAGTTGGTGTGGGACTTTGATCAATGGATCAAGGTTTTTAAGGTTAGGCTAATTTCCATGATTCTAGATGTACAACATAAAAAAATGGTTTATTGATGGACTATTATCTCATATTAGAATATCCTTGACACAAAAATGGATAGGTACAAAGTCAAAGGCTTTAGAGCTTATGCTAAAAGTAGAGGCTTCACCGACATGGGGTGGAGAAAACAATGGCATGGCACAAATGCAATAAAAACTAGATGCACTAGCCTTATAGCTTCAAGATATGACCAAGGGGAAGGAAAAATGGGAAGAGGTATGGTGTACCATTTATTAGATCTAGGTCCACCATAAGAATGGATTTAAATTACTGACACATTATATGGAAATTGGTGCAAAGAATCAACTTGTGTATGGTAGCAAAATGTGGTGTGATATCTGTCGAGTGTGGGGAAATAAACCAATGAGCTCCCTAATCATAAAAAATATGAAGCAATGACCCACACTCTATTTTTCAACTTCTGCAAATTAGTGGGGCATGATGTCCATCACTTCCATGCATTGGAGTTAATGCATGAGCGCACCTTCGACTCGTTCCAAGTGCAGGGGCCCAAAGGGATCAAGGTTACGTCAGTTGGCTTCAACCAACTATGGTATAACCAGGGTTAATAGTATGACCAACAAGGGGGATGCTAGGGAATGGTAGCTAGAGGAATTGGAGGGGCGGGTCGAGGAAGAGGAGGATTTGGCTAAGGTAGGGGTACAATAGTCTGCTATATTGTGGGAGACTATATTAACCCCTACTATGCCTGCATTTATTGCAAAGCATTAAACCACCCTACTGAGAACTATCCACAATTGATTGCTAAGTGGGAGGAGAAGAAGGGAACTAACATATAAATGAGATCTGTTGAACCCTGCAGAACCCAAAAATGGGTTGGTACAATGACTTAGGGAGGTGTCACGAAAGGAGAAGATGATGCAAAGCCTAGGACACCATAGGAATAGTGGGAAAGGATATCACTTGAACCTCCTCCGAAGTGAAACCCTATTCGAGAGAAAGAAACATACAAGGAGGCTCGATGAGAGATAGTTGTAGTGGAACTGAACATGCTAGGGGAAATACCCCAAGTGACCATGCCAATGATATATGATGAAAATATAGGTAGAGAGAAAAGGCAAACAATAGATCTAGTTCAAAACCTATTGCAAAGTTGTTTAGAATTGGTGAAGGACACCCAGGCTTTGGAAAAAAAAGAAATATGGTGGAGAAGTGTGCTAATGAGCTTGAAGTTACGACAACACAAGATTTACCACGTGTAGTAGACCAGGTGGCTTGCAGGAAGAGAACTAGTAAAGAATTCTAGTTTGGTGCACAAATCGGGGAGTATGATATGGAAAACATCATATTTGACCTTGGGTCAGATGTAAATATCTTATTAAAGAGCATGTAGAAGATGTTAGGGAAGCCGAAGTTGAATTGATATCCTATTTAGGTTAGGTTGGTGAACCAACTTCATATATTTCCTATTGGATGACTAAGACGAGTTCTAGTGGACATCGATGGGGTGTCCAACACTACCAATTTTGAAGTCATTGAGATCGCGTCCCTACAACAAATCCCTGTGATTAGCTCCCTTTTTTACTTCCAAGAAATTTTAGTGTATTTTTCTCCAATTTTTTAAAAAATTCGATGTTGTTTATCAAGATCGTGCAATTTTTGGTGTTGCTTTCACCAAACAAAACATTCAGGCACTAATTTAAGAAATAATAGCACAATAAATTGAAACATCAATAACACCAGAAATAATGCTTAAAACTAGCACCAGAAGTAGCGTCATAAACTACGCTGGAAATAGAGCCATCAATTTCCCCAGAAATAGCACCAATGATAGCACCAAGTTTAGCTCCTTTTTTTGCACCTACATTACCTCCTTGGCTAGCTCCTTTTTTAGGTCCAGAATTAGTGTCGGATGTGCCTAAATAGTTAATTAATCAAATTTTTGGGGGTTAAGTGGATAGGGGATTTGACGATTATGGGATTTAGGGTAATAGGGATTAAGGGTTAGGGGATCAGGGGTTAGGGTGTAAAGGATTAAGGGGTTAGGGTGTAAAGGATTAAGGGTCAAGAATTAAGGGATTTGGTGCCTACGGGTAAGGTATTTTAATGGTTAATGGCTGGGGTGTTTCAGGTTTGGATGGTTTGTCAAAGCTTGCTACTGCAAGATTACATTTAAGTTTCTTTACTGATTTGGATTAATTCAGGTTCTAAGAGCTATTGTTGTTACACAAACATTTTCTTAAGCACATGTTTCCTTTCCTAATCAGACCGGATCTAGGAAATCCAATTATTTGTCCAATTAATGCATACCTCACTCTGTCATAAGACTGCATGATTACACCATTCTGACACCATTATATTTTACAATTAATCAATGTAACCACCATCGCTTAATTTTGTGGGTGATGTTGGGTCATGAAGTTGTCATTGTTTTCCTACTTATTTTCCTATCTCTTTTATCCATTTTTGACCAACAAGACCATATCTTATTATTGTAACAACCCTTATTCACCTAAGTATGTCCTTTTTCACTTGTCACTTTCTTAGTCTAATTATAATTATAGTTTGATATTAGAACTACTTTATTAGGCTATTTTATAACATAAAACTAATGTATGGGTTGTTTCAGGTTTGGATGGTCTATCGAATTTCACTGTTATAGGATTACATTTCAGTTCCTTTACCGATTTGGATTAATTAAGGTTCCAAGAGCAGTTTCTGTTACATAAACAATTGCTTAAGCACATGCTCCCTTTACTAATCAGATTGGATCTAGGAGCACGTCAAAGTCAAAGGGAACAACTCATCACTTGGAGATATTTGTGGAGAATCCAGATCATTTGGTTGATATATTTTGTAACTCTATTTGTAATTAAAGGAAACTATTATAGTTTTACCCCTTCCATGGAAATCGTTGTGTAATCGTTAAAATATCATTTTATTTTAAGATCACATGAGAATTGAAAGATTCTCATGATGATCCTCTCATTGTAATTAATATCTCTAAAAGAGAATATTGTTTTCTCATGAGGTTTCTGAAGAATTGGACAACAAGATTGGAAAGGGGAAACACTAGAGCTCTATAATCCTGATACTTTTATTAATGCAAATCTCAACTTTTTGGTTCAATAATTTCCTCTGAGTAGTTTGTGTTCTTTTTGGTACACCAACTCCTGTTAAGGAGGAAGGTCCCTCCTTCTTAGCAGGGATCACTGGTTGGTTAGATTGGCATACAGAATTTCATAAGTATTTCTCAGTTATTTGATTGTTGTTATTGTTGTTGTTACAGTTAATTCTATGTGTAATTTAATTAATTGTAGTAAGCTTTGATGGTGTGACAACTTAAGTCCTGGACTAGTCCCTCAGTCTAGAGTGGGATTGGATTATTTACTTTGCTGTTAAAATTTGGATTTCACTTCCTTTTATCTATGTAGATTGAATGAGCAATGGTTTTCAGGAGTGTTGTGAGAGTGGTTAAATGACCAATTGGATAAATATTTATGAGTTATGGGACAAACCCTTACTAATTACCCTAAACAATTTTATTACATTATCTTTTTATAATTCTATTAATTGTTAATCCACCTATTAAACCATTAATCTTTTTAATATATATTAAATATTCGTGAAATATCTAATCGCTCTCTTCTGTTAATTATTTATATGTATTAGGTTAACCCATTAATTTTTTTTAGAATATTATTTATATTTATATATATATTATGAGTTATAAAGAGATTAATTATTTATTAACATATAAACTTTTTATAATATTATTTTATCAAAATTAGTTTTAAATTCTTTAATTAAATTCCCTTACTTTATTGGTCAAAGCCTTGTCTAATTTCTACCCTTAATCAAACTAGCTGTTACCCACTAATGACTAGTTAGCATCTCTCTACATCTATTTATCTGAATGCCTCGATCTAGTTCCTCATCTTATCTTGAAGATGAACCACATTGGCTGGTTCGAAACACATCGACAAGAATATCTCTTATGTGTTTTTTACCGAAAGATGTTATTATAAATATAAAAATAATGAAGTTAACAAAGTTGTTTATTCAAATCATTGTGAGATAGGGGGATTAATATTTTATTAAATTTTATGTCATCACGAACATATGTTGATACAAAACTAATGGAAGAAGCATTAAAGTAATCCTATTTTTTTCTACCAAACAATTTACACCATATCTTGAACACTTTAATGATATTGCAATATGAAATTTGTATTAACATAATTAATAATAAAACATTTCAAAGTTTAGTGTTGGGTTGTGTTATATTCTTTCTGCAACTACCCCACACGTGGGGCGTTCACCCCTTTGTCAGGGGGTAAGCAGGGGGGTGGTAGCCCCCCTGCATGGGGTTTGGGGCAGCAGCCCAAGAATTTGTTTTACCCTATATTAGGTGGGTGGACCTACCTATGGTTTTGTGTGTGGATTTCACAAATGGTTTTGGGCATGATGGTTTTCTGTCCATGGTATTTTGTAGATCCGGTCAAGGGAACTACGATTATGTTCTAATCTAGGGTTAATGAATTGGGGTTTATGGATGCTTCAACATGTATATATATGTATTGTAAAATTGAAAGGAATATAATGAAAAATAAATCTAGTAGTCCTGGTTTTGGGATCCAGGGGAAAATATCTGTATATATCTGTTTTATGTTTCAATATCTCACCATTATTTATTTTCTATTTTTAGAATTTGTATGTCGATAATTTATGTATAGGGTTAAAACCTACATTTGGTATTAGAGCTATTTTGGTTTCAAGGGGATGCCTTTGCTGCTGAGGGGTTTTTTGCTCGGGCTTGTGGTAAACCTTGTTCAGTGGGAGATCTGTGGGATCTATTCTTGTGGTGAAAGAAGATGGCGAGTAGTGGAAATATAGAGATTGAGAAATTTAATGCTTAGAGTTTTGAGTTGTGGAAACTCAAGATGGAGGATCTGTTGGTGGATAAAGGTCAATGGATCATGGTAGTTTCGGATACTAAACCAACAACAACATCAACTGAAGACTAGGTGAAGTTGGATCGGAAGGCAAAGAGACCAATATGATTGTGTGTCTCAGACTTTTTATTGTTGAATGTATCACAGGAAGCTTCGACGAAGGCTTTGTGGGACAAGTTAGGGACTTTGTATCAATCTAAGTCCCTGGTGAATAAATTATTCCTACGGAAAAAGTTGTATAACCTGAGGATGAAAGATAGAGTCTCGATGATAGAGCATCTGAAAGCATTTAATACTGTGGTAAGCCAGTTATTATCTGTTGATATTAAAATTTTAGATGAAGATAAGTGCATTAGTTTGTTGTGTTCTCTAGAAGATTCGTGGGATAGTCTGGTTGTTGGAATAGGTAGCAATGCAACTGCCTTGCAGTTTGATGAAATAGTCTCATCCTTGTTGTCAGAGGAGAATAGACAGAAAAATATGGAGGGCTAGAATGGTAATGCCTTATTTGTACGAGGATGGTCCTAGTACAGAAAAAAAAAAAAAAAAAAAAAAAAAAAAAAAAAAAAAAGGGGGATATAAATCTAGAGGGAGATCTAAATCTCCAGGAAAACCTATAAAGGTGTGATGGAAATGAGGAAAGTAAGGGCACTTCAAAAGGGACTGTAAATGTAAATATCCGGAGAAAGGAAAGGGATTAGATGATGCTTCTTCTATAGAGGCAAAAACCACCTTAGATTGAGGTGGGGATGTGTACTTGGATTCGTATTCAAGTACAGATGTAAATCATGAGGCATGGTTGATTGACTTAGGTGCATCCTTTCACTTCACTCCCCATAGGG
>APFE031697732.1:40212-75417 GCA_000404065.3 Pinus taeda
AGGTGATTTGTAAAAATGTACTATGATACAAAATATTCTCCCACTAAAAATTTAAAACCCCTTAATTTTGCCAAAGGGCGAACATTCGCCCCTAAAATTATCCTTGATTATCATCACCCTCATCTTGACTTGCATCATCTTCATCATCATTGAAATCTGACTATAGATCATCCATATTGCTACCAGATGTATTTGGATCATCATTTTATATACCATCCATATTGTTTTCTTCTGTAACATCATGTAACTTTGTATTAATGTTGTCTTCTTGTGCCTAAACATAACCATCTTTAGCATCACCATGGATGTCAATTTCTTCGATGTTCTCTAATCCCTCTCTCTCATTTTGTTGGCCATCATTTTTTTTCTCAGTATCAACTAATGCATAATCAAATACATGCCTTAATATTGGATCATAATGTATGCAAAATATCCATTTCAGGTTCAGAATATCTTCATAGAAAAATACCTGCACATGAATAAGTACATGCATATATTATATGCATGCTATAACAATTTTATTGATTAATAAACACGCATATATTCACAATAAACAATGTATTAATAGATTATTGATCACTACTACTTCTAATTCTTTGAGTTAAAGAAATACCTACTCATAATGAATTGGTAGAACATAAGTCTCCTCATCCTCCACTAGGAACTTTGAGGAATTTATAGAAAAAAATCCACTATGGGTACCATATCTTCATGTTATCTTAAATGCTTCATACCATCTACACTTAAAAATACAACATTTAAAAGAGCGGTAATCCAACTAAATAATTTCTTGTATTTTCCCAACATATTGTAGATTCCCAGCTTCAATAATATTCTTATCCTTTAAGCTTGATCGAGTGGTTTGCTTGAAGTCAACCATGATGCCAAAATCGAAGGATTCCCTCTTTAGATCTACACATTCTACATGATAATGTCGACCATATGCCCACATTGTTGGATATTTCCTTGCCTATGAAAGACCATTTATTTCAGTTAAAAAAATATAATGATGAATATTAAAATAGTTAATTTTGTCAAAACTGTAAGGAAACAACATTTTGTAAAATTCCAACTGTTCCTTTCTTTCACATCCTATAGAAATGCCGATTTCATCTTCTATTATGTTTTAATCTATACCTGCATATTCTATTTGATTTTGAATTTGTTTGGTAACCCATTATAGTGTTCATTATTTGGCCCATTCCACTTGCATATCAATAGGAAATGGGGTATTCCTTGGGTTCGATATTTTAAATTGTCTCCTTGCTTCTAACACTTCTTCTCTCTTTTTATAATAAAAATCAATCCATTTGTTCAAAAATTCCATGTGGTACATAATAAACTTATTGAGTATAACACTTTTGTCTACACCTATTACATGTCAACAAGCTTATTTCAATCTCCAAAGGCCATGTTGTTAATTTGATAAGTAAATTACAAAGTAAATTAATGATTAAAATAAAAACAAGAACAATGACCATAATTTTACTTACTAATTTCTACTTGAACACCATTATATTGTGGTTTTTCTCCATCAATAATATCTAATGCTCATTCTTCGTCCCAAAAGCATGGCCCATCTTTGAAATCCTTACCAAGAAATTCACATAGTGATCTGGATCTTGGGGTAGGCCCCCAAGATCTCAAAGATCGAAATGGATCTTGGGGGGAAGGCCCCCAATATTTGAAAAATTGAAGTGCCAGAAGAAAAAGAGGAGAATTCCCAATAAACAAAACCATAAAGAAACTTTTTATTAAAACAGAGAATAACTGTAAAAGCTACATTGTGGTGGACAATATGTCCTTTTACAAAATGCGACTTGTTACTTATAGCCTTTTTCAGTTACAATACCATGGGTAAATTCCATGGGTGAATGAATACGATGGGTTAATGTCAGAATACCATGGGAAAAGAACATGGGTGAATGAATACCATGGGTGGATGTCACTTACAATACCATGGGTGAATAAATACCATGGATGGATGCCACTTACAATACCATGGGTAAATTCCATGGGTGGATGAATAACATGGGTGGATGAATACCATGGGTTGATGCCATTTTCCATTTAGATCATTACTTCCTCCTTAAGAAGCAATGGTCCCCATTGCATGAAGTTCCCTCCTGTGAAGCCTTTGTTGAATATGAAGAGCCACTGAAGAGAAGGGTTTTATGTGGTTAACCCATAACCATGATGAATGAAGATCTGAGGATAGATACACCCTGTAATGCTTGTGACCAACTATGATACTAACAATGTTCAGCCTAGGAAATGGAATTCGATGAAGTGTGGGTTTGTGGATGACCCATAATCATGATGAACAAAGATCCGAGGATAGAGATACCCTATAATGCTTGTGACCAACTGTGATACTCACAGTGTGTGGCCTAGCAAATGGAATTCAATGAAGTTTGGGTTTGTGGATGACCCATAACCTTGATAAATGAAGATTCGAGGATAGAGATACCATGTAATTCTTGCGACCAACTGTGATACTAAGATTGTGTGGCCTAGCAAATGGACTTCAATGACAAGGATTTTGTGCAGTTGACCCATAACCATGATGTTGATTATTGATGAAGTCATAGGTGCCTACATAACCTGGGTTGGGAAGGTACATCTCCAAAGAACCCAGGCCAGATGCTGCGATGCTGAAACTGATAAATGTGAAACAAGTTCCTACTAAAGCAAGGTGGGAGAGCACGTCTCCAAAGGGAACCTGCCCTGAATGCTGCTACAAAATTAAAATGGACATAACTCGGACAATATAACTAAGAATATTTATTATAAACTATTTTTGGAACAAAATAACCATTCTGCATTTTCCCATGTGTTGGAAATATTTATCTAGACACTCTAGAATCTCATATTTGCATTGAAATTGTTTCGTTATCACAAAATTTTGAAAAAATAACTGATTTTAAATCAGCGATATCTCCGACATCTAAACTCTGATTCGACCCATTTTTTTTAAATATTGGGTGAGTTTTCAAGAGGATCTTAGTTTTTTAGTAATTGTTATGAAATTCTGCACAAATAATTCACAAAATGATAGGAGAGTCATCGTCTACTAGTTGTCATAAAAAATAAAATTCTACAACATACCTAATTTTAAATTAGCGATATCTCCCTCAACCAGACTTCGATTCAAGTGAATTTTTTTTTAATTTTGGTATTTTTTAGCAAAGAATCTAGATATGTTATTTTTTTGTAAATTTTGCATCAAAATTTTCAAATATGATCTATAAACTCATCGTCCAAAAAAATTCGTACAAAAAATGAAAAAATAAAAATTCTTTATGCTTGCCCCAAGAAACTGCTCTGTGGAGGTCACAACACATGCATGAAGTTTGTTTAATATTTATGAAAAAAATTGAAACTAAAATATGCATTAAACCCTCATTCCCATGGAATCATAACCTACTCTAATACTACTGGTTCGGATCTTGGGCGGAGGCCCCTAAGATCTAAAAGATCGAAATGGATCTTGGGGGGAGGCCCCCAAGATCTGAAAAATTGAATTGCGAGAAGAAAAAGAGGAGAATGACCAATAAACAAAACCATAAAGAATTTTTTTATTAAAGCATAGAATAACTATGAAAGATACATTGTGGTGGAAAATATGTTGTTTTACAAAATGTGAATTGTTACTTATAGCCTTTTTTCGGTTACAATACCACCGGTAAATTCCATGGGTGGATGAATAACATGGGTGGAAGATTACCATGGGTTGATGCCATTTTCCATTCGAATCACATAGGAAGACTAATGCTTCATTCAATACATACCCTTCAAGCATGCAACCCTCTGTATGTGCCTTTTGTCAAACACATCTTTTTAGAGTTTTCATATACCTCTCAAAGAAAAACATCCACCTCGTTGATACTACACCCACCAATTCAATGCCATCAACTAGGTGTATAAGTAAATGGACTTGTAGGTCCATGAAACTTGTAGGAAGCTCCTTCTCAAATACACATACTATTTTTGCAATTTCCTTCTTCCATCTTGGCACTTCACATTCATGGATCTCCTTGGATGTCACCCACCTAATATAAGAGTACTAAATTAGTATGAACCTTTAGGAAAAAATTAAAATGCAATACAACATCTCTATGTCTCTTACACATGAACATATCTCTAGGTATAATCGGCATGCGACATAAAACCTTCTTTGGAGCTATAGGACCTTGTACATTTGTATGATATCTCTGATATTTGCATATAGGGAATTCTACCTTGTCTTGATATTCTTCTCTGTATAAAATGTAGTCATTTTTACATGAATCAATTTTCTTATATTCAATTCCCAACTCAACGAACAACTGACGCACTTCTCTGCAAGTTGATGGCAACACATTCTCTTCAAGAATTATTTTAGTTTTTAGTGCCTTGTAAGATTTACAAAGATTAGATCAATTGAATGTTTGACTTATGATGAACATGATTGATATGCCAATCTATATTATGGCTACTCATATACAATATATGGTTTTAAAACATCCTTAAATAAATATAAATGAAGTTTATGAATATTTATGAATTACATAGGGCAATTGACATTGTGTTGTAATAAATAGATTTCAACTCACATCAATAGGGTGGTGAATAATTTTTCTAACGAACCAAATAGTGATATGGTTTCTAATAATTATATTAATGTGCATGCCGATTTTGGGGTTCTACTTGCACCTGATTTGAACACAGGTGTCTTTACTATTTGCTTGATGGAGTCTTTCAGCAGGTTGTTATCATGAACATTATGTTGGTCGTAATTACCCTTGTTTTCATCGTCATTTTCAACCATATGATCATTATTTTCATCATTGTTTCTATCCATAAAGAAACCTGTAAGCATCTCATTCAATCCTTCTTCATGCATTACATTTTCACTGCCATGCTCATCATGATCATTAAGAGTGCTAGCTGGTATCATATTACAATCATCACTGTATGCAAATTTAATCATCTGTTCAAATTTCTCAGGTGGTAGAGTTATCTTTAAATATTCTCTTTTCACCTTGGTATAGTTTGGATCATTCCATCCAAATCGTAATAGCCTAGTTGGACCAGTTTGGGTATTAGTAGTCATTCTTTCATCATCATCTTCTACCTATTAACAAACACATCCACTATTTACTGTTTGACAAGAATGGGATAAATCATAAATTTATCAGTTTCAAAGAAATATAATCAAATATCGACTAAAAAATCTCATCCCATGTACTATAGTCTTGACCAACCTCTTCTTCTGTGAAATTATTTGTTGTGTTTGAAGTATCCATTTCCATATCCTCTTCCACCCACCATGTTCTTTGTGATTTAACAGTTTTAGGTCCACACCCATGTACACATGTTTTTTTCTTTTGTTAGTTGAACACTTAGGTTGTGCAATTTTTCCAATATCCATTTCAAATATCAACAGCATGCATTAATTTATTTCAAGGTTGGATAATATACTACAAGTTCTAATAATACTGTGAAAAAGGATGGATGTATCACAAAATGTTTCCTTAGTTAAGTCAAAATTTGATAATTTCTTGATGTCCTACGACATCTGTTTTGTCCTTATTAATATGACACCATATGTTGCCATGGCCTCGTCTTGACCCTATAATACATAACATAGTCTATGATGTTTAGAACACCAATTATATAATTTCATCCAATATTCTATCCAACACAAAGCCTCACTTTACTTGTATATTTGGCATATCAATATCATGTTTTGGATTTACAAAAAATAACAACATATTTTATATAAATTTATCTCGTCTATGTTGTAGAATTTGTGAATTCATAAACACCATCCTCATTTGGTTGAGGTTTCTTTGTATTCTTACCTTTATTGTATCTACGGATTCCGTATTCAATTCTATGGCCACCCACTTTCCTCTGGTTCATTTAGTAGGTATACATCATTTATGTCCTTTGCCCATGGCCTCCTCTAGATCCTGTAATACAAACCAATGACATTAGTCACATAACACATATGTACTTCATTGTTTCTCCATCCAATTTTCTAAACACACAATTTATTTATGCTCAATTGGTTTTCACAACACCTTTCAAACTAAAATTCCCTTGTTTTCAATATATACCCTTTTTGTTAATTTGTACTCCCAATATGGTGACATGAAAAAACTCTTATAAATCTTAGATGAGGATTATGAAAACTGATGGATTGCTTTTTATTTTTTTCATATTTTCATTTAGCTTAATTCAAAGCCTTCATCTATAATTTTATGTAGAATTTTCTTTACAAATAAGCTAGCTCACTGATATCATGTAGAAATTTCACCTGCAGATCCAACTGATATATGCAATGTACTAAAGCATAATACTAAATCTACATCTACCATAAACTTAGCGGAAGCTTAATTGAACATGAGAAAAATCAAGCATGAACATATATAACTGAGAATGAAAAGTAATCAACCATAACATAGAAGATATAACCTGGGGAAAGCACCATCCTAAAACCCCATCTTTGTATTATCATTCAAGTGGAAATCCTCAACAACATACAAAAAGAATCAGCTCAAAAGCTATCCTACTCTCTCTGTACTCTAATGATGTAGCTCGTGGACTATCTAGGCCTGTATATATAGGCTGCACAAGTCCTCCAAGCCCCTATTTCCTTGCACAGTTTTGATTGGGGTCCAATTACATAACATATGTGAATTGGCCCAAATCATACCTACTATCACCTCAGGTCAAGCTACATAGTCATAAAAGGAAGAAGATTCCTTCCTCATGCAAGGAATATTCACTAGGAATATCCTAGCATCTGATAGTACACTGTCCCTCATCTGATCTCAACTAGGTCTCTCTCTGAACTGCCATGCATCAGTTATCCATGAGTGAATACCCAGTTATCTGAAGATACCAGTTATAACATGCATGCAAGCATCAACAAATTGACTCTCATTAATTTAACAACTTGTTAAATTAATCTAACTGAACTTGACTAAGTTAAAGTAAGTCAACTGATCCTCTCAATATATAACTCATCCTTAATTCCTCAATTAGTGGAGCAAATCAAGGACACATTCCCCAATCAGTGGAGAAATTATTGCATGTTCTCACAAAAGACTTCAAGTTTGATTTTCCTTAACTAATGAACTCATGGAGAATTAATTAATTAATATTCAAACTGCTGGTAAGACCAAATTCAAATTTTACTTCCTATTTTAGACCAGGGACTGTCTAAAAATAGGAATCCAACTTGAACTTCTAAAAATAGAACTTCTATTTTTCATTGCCTGTTGCCCAATCCAGCACTAATGCCCAAACTGCTATTTTTGGCACTTCTATTTTTAGCAATTTCTTGTTGCCAATTTTCAACATTTTAAACCTCCAAATATTTGTATTTTTGTATATCTAAAAGAAAATCCTTTGACCCTATATGTTGGAGAATATGCTATTTTCAAATTTTTGGTTTTAATAAGTTAACTTGTGGATGAGATATATTTTCAAGGCCACCATCCACCCTATAAAGGAGTAAAGAGTGAGTGGTGGGATCGAAAATGTTTGTGTCACATTTACACATAATCACTAAGCAACACAACCTTTAAAGGTGAAAATTTCTGTATGTGACTATAAATAGTGTATTGTTACATTATGATTGATTGGTTGTTAAAATAAAACTAGAAAGTTCGAAATCACACAAAATTCATTAGTGGGCTAGGAACATATGACATAAAACACCCTTCACTGCAGGGTCAAAATTATAGGCTTTACATCAACCAACATTTCAGCTTATCCCATGTGCATATGCACATTGCACATCCAATATTGGTATTCAACTAGCACAACCACATTAAAAAATGTGGTTGATAAATGCTGATAGACATATATTAAGCACATTTATTAATATTTATATCAACCACATTTAATATAATAATAATAATAATTAATTATATTATTATTATTATTATATTAATATGTAATAAATAATTATAATATCCATGTGCTTATGCACATTGCACATCCAATATTGGCATTCAATTAAACCTCATAAAAAATGACAATAACATGTTAGCCTCCCACATCAATGTTGCAAAGTACAAACATGACAATGAACATACCAAATTGAAAAAAAAAGTCTGCTAATTTATAATTGGCATGCACAATGGATAAAAATATTGTGCATCCCTATTATTCAACCAAAACAATGTAGTACATTTACCATATTTCCATTCTAATACTCACCAATTGCAAATCGAGGGATATTTGAAGTTCTGTGCAAAGTTGGAGTATATCATGGTTGGAGGAATGCGTTGAGGCTATGAAAGAAAATAACTAATCGATTGGATATTTGTTGATGGTGGGCAGAGATATTGATGAACCTCTCCTCCCTTGTTGTGGATTTCAATAAAAAATGATGTGTGGGTGTGATTTGACCTCTAGCAGTCACGAAATAAATTTGTGCATTTAAGTCACCCCTATTAGAGACAAAAATAAGAACCTTGTCCATCCATTTTTCACTAATGTTGTCTAAAACAATTATATGGAAGGGAGAAAAACGTAGGGAGCAAGGATTTTCAATAGTGTAGAGGAAAATAAATCACCCTAGGACACAAAAATATGCCAAGTAACAACAGAGGGAAATGAGAAAATGGATATGATTCTAGTGAGAATGAGATAATTCATACTATATTTATATATTTTCAAATGTTTCCATTGCTTGTTAGAATGGTACTTTTTGGTTTTTAGTTTCAAAATTTTAAAAGAAGAAATTAGGGTTTATTTTTTATTTCTAATTTTAAAATAAAAAAAATATTGTACATATATAGGGACATGACAGTGAGAAACTAAAAGAGGGAATGGTTTCTATATTGGGGGTATAATTAGTGAATAAACTAGAAGGTATGGAATTTTCCATGCTTGAAAAATACGTGGAAGAATATACCAAAGGCACTGAAATAAACCAACCAAAGCAACCTTGTCAAAAGGAATCGACTAAGTCCCCATCAAATCCTAGATCGAGCAAAATATATTGGAAAAATTAATCACAGTAACCTCTAAGAATGTGAAATAAGGAACAAATATTTCCAATGTCCCACTACTCTTGGAACACATATTTCTTCCACCACCCATATGGGTACTTATACATATTTCATTGGTACATCTGAAACTGTGGTAGAATATGATGTTTTCTCTGGGGAAATTAAAATGACAGATGTTGAGAAAATGTTCAATTGTCGGTTGAAGGAATCACAACTTCAGCGGTTCAAAGATCATTTACATCTTCCATTATCGAAGATATCCATGCACCTTCAAAAGGAAGTCATCCATGGCATGTAGAATGAATTTGGGATAGGTTGGTGAGTAAAGCAAGTAAAGAAACAAATGACTAAAAACTGTAAGAGATTTTCTTGCAACCAAATGAAAAAATATAATAGCATATTCCTCCCAAGCTAAGGGCCAAAATAAGGCCAATTGATGTAAGCGTGAAAGTATGGAAAGAGCTCGTGAATGCATATGATAGAGAAGATGCATGAAGGAAGTCTGATGAGGAGAGAATATAGGTATTTAAATTTGGTCATAAGATTATTTCAACTTCATTAATTTATTTTTATATTTAACTGGTGCATAATTAAGTTGAATTAGTGTATGTTTCAGAACAAGGCCTCGAATTCTAAGCTTTCCAAATATCGTGCCACACATCACAGTGGCCATGTTTAGAATATTTAGCATGAAAATTTGTAAGTATATTTAATATATGAAATCATATAAAAAAATTTAACATTTTGTACAAAAAAGTAATTGATTGGATATTAATTTCTTTAACTTGTCCATTTGCCATGTTTTAATAGGAGCAACAATATGGAAATTATCCATCACAATTGGAATTCAATATGATGCAAGAAACAAAGTGGTCTGATTTTTTTATCTGGACGAAAATCAGGTATCATTATTTGACTTTCAATAACTTACTTGGATATTTATATGTTAATATGTCAATTTTCATTTCTTGTGTTGAGTTTATTTATGTGTAGCCTAAGTTATTTTTTTCTCCCATCAGACATAAAACCCTTATAAATCACCAACCTTTCACTATGATCAAATCCTTCGAATAAATATCCAATGATGGATTTATCAAGCCCTTTGCCAAAAAACCTAGGCCAAAGGAAGTATGCAAAACCATGTAATACATAACTCGTAGACAACAAAACATATCACATGGGATTGATTATAGATGCTTAGGTTGAGAGCACCTTACATGGGATTTATTATGGACCCAAGATACATGTGTTGATGAGCATGGGATGATTGTCTTGGAAAGTAATAAGCCTTGTGATGAATATATCTTGACACTTGCATCCCATGCTTAGAGAGTGAACCACCTAAGGATTGGTATCTTGATGTGTATACCTTGGACATAGAAAAATTCACTTGGAGACATTATCTTGTGCATTAAATTAAATTTTTGTGTGTAATTAGTCCACTTAACCAATGTTGGTCTCCCTCAGCTACTCTGTATAGAGGGAAGAGAATGTCCTTTCTTACACTGTACTCATTATTGCATCTATATAATTGTCATGGAGAGTTCTTAGTGCTTGTGTGATGCAATAGAGGAAGACCTAAAGTTAGTGAGATAAACCCTATAGAACAAATGGAGATGAATGCTAGCACCAGGGATGATCTTGAGTCTTAGCACTTGTCTTAGAAATTATTTTCCATATGGTAGGATGAAAGGTGTATTGAGGTCTACAAAATTTGTTTGTAGTTTTATATATATATATATATTATATATATATATATATATATATATTATGAATGAATCAAGAAGATATGTAAGGACATGGCTATTAGAATAGGAACATTTACGATGCAGGTCTATTTTGGAACTTGTTTAAACTTTGAGGGCTTGGTTTGAAAGAAAGGACTTGAAACTCTATAGGACACTTCCTTTTCTAGTCCTGTGGGGAGTATGGTTAGCACACAACTTGGTGATTTTTCAAAACAAAATTCTTCCTATATTCTAGATGACAACACAAGTCTTATCACTATTCCAAATCGATTAGACCCTTACTAATCCTAAAATAATTAGATAAGTGGGGCAGGTGACGATAGACCTATAGATGCAATGTGAACTAGTTTTTGCAGAAATTAATGAATAAATTCAATTGGCCTACTTATCTGTGATTAAAACCTTTAAAATTAACGTTGTAGTATGGAGAGAAGAACATAAATAAATTCAAGGTTTAAAGCATAGGTATAAACACAATCCTATGCATTAGATATACGACAAAGAGCATGAAATGAAAGAAAATAAGATGCAAAGACTGCAAAGTGATTCATTAAGGTTTCTTAGATAAAAGTCACAGGTATCTCAACTATTCACACAACATTCATAAATATGTTAATGAAAGAAACCAACAGCTTCATCATACAGGTCTTGGAAGAATAATAACACAAATACAAAATTACCAAGAAACACCTCTTTGGCTGCCCACTTTCAATATTTGACAAGCACGATGAAATGGATTGTTGTTACAACATCTCCTGTTACAACATCTGTTATGGCATCTGTTGTTACAACATATGCTATTACAACATTTGCCTCTTGATCTGATGCTACCTATGTTTTTGCTTCACAATATTTTTTCTTGATTCCTAAAGTGACTGTGTAGTGTTGGGTGGCAAAAACGCCTCTTTGGTTGCCCACTTTGAAGATTTGACAAGTAAGATGAAATGGATTTCTAGCCCGTCAATTATTACAACATACGTTGTTAAAACATCTGTTGTTCCAACATCCACTATACTGGTCACTGGTTCAGTGGTTTCAATAGTAGTATGTTTTATAGCATCAATCTTTACAACGATTTCATCATTTTCAACCGTACTGAGTCTTAAAGCATTAACTGTTACAACATTTTAAGTAGATTTCACATTGACATGCTATTATGGAATTTATTGTTACAACATCCATTGTTACAACATATTATTCTCAACCAGTTGTTACTTATGTTTGTGCTTCTCAATTTGTTTTCTTGATCCCCTATGTTGTATCTTTGTATACAGTCCTTGACTAAAGAACTGAGCCATAGCATCAATGTGAGGAATTTAGATGAATTGAAAGAGGAATTGAGATTAATTTAGAAGGAAAATAATTATTTCTAAACATTTAATCATCTAATAATAGAAAAGACATATAGATGAAACTCTACAGTCAACAAAATATATCCAAGTACAACATAGAAGCAACAATCTAAAGATTTCTGGGTGGTAAATTAAACAAATTGTTCAATTTCTAACTCAGTAGTGAATATAAATTTGTAGAGGGACATCAGGGAGATTGATATTCAATCTAGCCCTTCCCAATGTCCTATACTATTCTAAAATATACAAAGAAACAAACTATGAAATTACAAGAAGAACTCAGAAGTACACAAATTATGTCATGAATGAAAACTGAAAGCCTTTGATCCAAGTTGAAAGTATTACAACAATATTAAAAAAACTTCCTCTAGGTATCAACCCTTTCTTATTAAAAAATAAGGTGTATATAGAGTGCTTTATATAATATCCTCTCTCCTAAAATATTTACATTCAAAGTATTCTCTCTTTTTGTTTGTTTGTAAGGAATGATTATGTTTCTATAAAACAATCTGTATTTTGGCCAAAACCATTAGATTCACAAGTAACAACAGTTCCACATCCCACCAAAAATGATCTGGCTAGAGACAATAAGATTTATGAGTTTTCTTGTCCATATTTTCTACATCATTTTCCTTATATGTTCACCAAAAAACCCCATTAATATTTACATATTTGCATAACATAAAAATAAAATAAAAAATAAAAAAACCCATTTCTATATGCTAACTAGTCAGTTTCTTTTGATTCATGCTGTCTAATTTCTTCAATATCAACCACTTCTGCTTGCCCTGTTGGCTTGGTTCCTGAGGTTCATGATGCTCAACCTCTTGCTAGATCTCTAATTGTACTATGAACTTTGGAGAGGGGGATCCATACTCGTCGTGCGCTGGTTCATTGTCACCATCCTCCCTGTTGCCAAACACTTCTTTTAGAACTCACACAACCGAAATCTCCACCTTCTCTTCCAAATTCTCCACCTTTCGGGCGAGATTCAATATATTTGACATGATGAACTCCTTTTATTCCTAGACATTCTCCATATATTTCCTCAAGCCTTCCAGGCAACCTAAAATGAGGGTAAAGTGAAACCGGGAGTCAGATATAATTTTCCCTCCAATTCGTGAAATCATTTCCTCCACTTCATGCTTGGAAGCACCAAGGGAATTCTCAAAAGAGTCTCTGATGCCATTGGAAAATGAAGAAGCCATTAATTTGGCGCAGTGAGGATGTGCGACAATCCACAATGCACATACCCTAACCATCTTCTTATAGCCAAAATCAGCTTCAGATTGACGACATGAGAGGTCCCTTCATTTTTAATGCTCTTCGGTAGTGCACTCCCTACAACCAATTTAATTTTCATTACTTATTTCTCCGAGATGAATTCCCACATCCTCGACCTAAGGCGATCCTCCTCGAACTCAAAGAGCACAATTCCTTAAATCCATCTTTGTATTAAATCATGGCTTACGAACTCCTAGTTCTCCTTAATCCTGTCTTGATTCCTCTTAATTATCCATCATGAGATTGACAAATCTAGGTTATCGCCAGGACTCCCGTCGCAAAACAGATGTACCAAGGAGTAAATTAGGTAATTAATCACCCTGTCTGATAGTTCACTCTTCTCCATATTCTTCCAACATTTTCCATTTATAAATGTTCATAGGATGTGACATTTGGAAGATGTGTTCCTGTCCTACCTAAGTTCACCTTGCTACAGGATGACAACCCAATTAGCTTGTTCATCCACCGACATATTAGTTTCCCTTCTAATATGATAAAATACTATGTTTTCAAACTTGTCCAACAACAAATAAATTCTTTCATATATTTATTACATTTAATACAATAAATTTGGGTCAGGGTCCTTGTTTTGAGACCATGTAATACATTTTTGTATGGTAATAAGGGAATCTCCAAAGACTGATAATTGCATTATTTCTTCAACTATTTCCAACCTCAACCCATCAGCTAACATTTGAAGTAGATTCTGACAACTAATCTCTCCCTTGATTCCAAAAAACATTGTCACGTCTCCTACCTCTCTCTTCAACAATATTTCATATTGGTCTTTTGTTGCCATATGGACATATGCATTCTTAAATGATGGAAGACCTCTCTCTTGCATAATAGAATTTTTTTCTATAGAATTTATTGATTTGCACTAGAATATTTTCACACTTTTCCTTTGTCTTCAACATTTAAGTTTTCTTCAGAATTAAATGGAAAATGATCAATAAAATGTGGCGGGTGATATTTATTACCGAAAACTGAGAACAATATTTCATGTGGGGGGTAGGCGGTAAGTGGTAATGAGTGCCGGGGGGGGTGCACAATTCATATGTCGTTGACACGTTGCAATATTTGTTTTGGAAAAATAACTTTTTGCACCCCCCCCCCCCCAATTTAAATGTCAAGCAAGCAGGGGGGCCACACAATAAAACAAGAGCCATTGATCACCAAAGTGTCAATCGCCGCAAATAGAAAATGCATAATAGTTAGTGTGCAAGGATTTGAAATTTTATTTATTAAAATAAAACGAAATAATATATTTCAACATTATATATTCTCGCGCAAACTATTACAAAGTGCATTTTTTTTTTTTTTTTGAAATTGTAATCAAAATTTTGAAATTTACAATGTAACAAGAAAATGTTACAACACCCCAAGTGCCAGTGTAGTGTTGGGTGGCAGAAACACCTCTTTAGCTACCCACTTCCAAGCTTTTACAGGCAATATGAAATGGCTTTCTACCCCCTCAATTGTTACAACAATCATTGTTACAACATCTAATGTTACATGATCTGTTGTAATAGTCACTTTTTCATTAGTTTCAATAGTAGCATTTGTTATAGCATCAACTTTTACAATAGTTTCAACATTTTTAATAGCAATGGGTGTTACACCATCAACTGCTACAACAATTTCAACATATTTAACATTGACATGATGTTATGATATTTTTGGTTAGAACATTTGTTTTTCAATCCGCTATTAACTATGTTTGTGCTTCTCGATTTGTTTTCTTGATCCCCTACGTGTTGTAGTGTTTGGTGGTAGAAACACGTCTTTGGCTGCCCACTTTCAAGATTTGACAAGCAATATGAAATGGCTTTCTATTACAACATCCATTGTTACATCATCTGCTTCTTAAGCTACTGTTACCTATGTTTGTGTTTTTCAATTTCTTTTCTTGATCCCCTAAGTGCGGGTGTAGTGTTGGGTGGAAGAAACAACGCTTTGGCTACTCACTTTCAAGCTTTGTTATGCAAGATGAAAATTTATTGAGATGAAGTATTTTGTGTCTAAGATTAGTGAATGAATGAATGGACGAATGTTATATGTTAATGAAGAATTGTTATATACTTCTTTATGTACACGACCTTGTTTCATATTATGTAAACATATTTTTTATGATAAAATTCATTGAGATGAAATATTTTGTGGATCTATGAATGACTTAATGAATACATATTTTCTATATTTTTTCTATGTATCTTAATGTCTTGCTTTTAACTATTTCCTATATAGTAGATAGTTTGGGTACTAGGGAATTGAGAGTGATGTGTGTGGGGGGGGGGGGGGGGGGGTGTGGTAGCATGAGAGATTCCACCTTCAATTGGTTAGACCTTTTCAATAGAGAATAAATTAGGATTTGGATAATCTTGGAGCAAAAAACCCTTGATCCAACAAAGAAACAACAAAGTCACTAGTTGACTTCATTTCTACTTCGTCAAGTGGAGGGAGGTTTGCTCCAAGATTAAACTACTCCAATAATATATTATCATAACCAAGAGGATCTCATTCAAGTATTCATGCACTCAAGTCCTTTTAATTATTATTTATTCATGAAATTAAATTTAATATTTGGTCAAATTGTAATATTCCTAACCCAGAATATTCTTCAAACCCTAGCAAAAACTCCAACCAAATATGTGCAAATGATATAATAACCCAAAAGTGATAAAAAAACAGTGGAACAACATATAATAATGTAAACCAGGAATATAAGCAGATACACATAAATGCAGCAAGAAATGCTAGGCCATTTATTATACCGATCAATAAATGAGTACAAGAGGTGATTAGACAAATGGCACCTCGACTTGCACAAGGAAAGTGAAGAAATACTCTCAGAATGACAAGAATGGCCTCTGTGCATGGATGTTGTTGTTGTGTTGTTGTTGCTGCTAGAAAAAAAATGATGATTTGGGGCTGCTCCCCTCCTCGGAAAATGCTGAAACTCTGGATTCAGGCTCTACTCAAGAAACCCAAAAAAACCCAAAAGGATTTCTTGGAATGGCCTCACACTGATTTGCGTCCCAACTGTTAGAAAACCACTGTGCTACTATTGCTTTTGGAATTCAAATGAGGATTTGGGGTTGCTCCCCTCCTCAGAAAAGGTTGAAACTCTGGAATCAGACTCTACTCAAAAAACCCAGAAAGCTTTTCTGAAATGGCCGACCCCCGAAAATCACCCCCTTGGGGTTCTGTGCAGTTCCTCAAAGATGCTGATGAAACTGCTGCTGAAATGCTGATGAAACTGCTGTTGAAATGCAAATGAAACTATTGCTGGAATGCCAATAGAAATACCTTGCCCGAGCAGGCACTGGAAGTCCCCCGGGGCTAAGGGTGAGATCTCTTAACGGAGACACTCAATGCACTAAATAGTGTTGCAGACTAGCTAAACAGCGAGCGTGCTCTAAGTCAAAATGACTGTCACAAATTCTCATAACCAAAATGATCCCAAATGAGGGGGTTCCTCTCTATTTTATAGCCTCTACCTCTCACAATCCCTAGGCTCACTTTCTCCTACGTGATCCCCTTCTTGCCATGTGTTCCTTCCCTCCTGCGCAGTCCCTCCATGTGTCTGCGTGGGCCCCATTTTTGCGTCCCCATTTAGCGCCCTTGGTTCCCCCTTAAGTCACAACATTGTGCTACCTAGGAAGTGACTTTTTATTCTAAAGTGAGTTATGTTCCCCCTTCCTCACTTTTTATTTACAAATAACTATAGAAGGCAAAAATCGAAAAAAAATCGAATATTCCAATTAGCCATAGCTAATTAGGAATATTACAGTTTCCCCCAGCAAAACATTGCTTTTCCTCAAGCAACTAAATTGATGGATGTGGTAATATCTCCTCACTCTCCCAAGTGGCATCCTCATCCGGCAAATTCTTCCACCTCACCAAGAATTCCCGGATTGTCCTGCTCCGTAACTGTCTCTTCCTAGAGTCGATGATAGCCTCCAGCTGTAATACCCAATGCCCCTCATCATCCATGCATGGTTGCTCATCTGTCACAGTCACCTGCTGCCCTAATGCCTTCTTCAGGCATTATACATGAAAAATTTTATGAATCTTGTTGCCTTGGGGCAGCTCCAACTCATATGCAACCTGTCTAATCCTGCGTATCACCCTGTATTGCTCATAAAAGCAGAGCTTGAGATTCTCAGCCCTGTTCTGCTTCAACAATGATTGTTGGTATGGCTGTAATCGTAGGTAGACCATGTCCCCTACCTTAAACTGTCTCTCCATCCGACCCCTATCAGCATACAGCTTCTGTTGGTTCTGCGTTGTAGCCATGTTATCCTTGAGAGCTCGGAGGATATCCTGACTCTCTTGGATTCAAATCTTGGCTCTAGGAGCCTTGCTATCACCAAACATCAAGTGAGCAAAAGATAAAGGATGATACCCATATAAGGCATAGAATGGTGACATACCAATGGACATGTGATGTGAAGTATTGTAGTAGTACTCCCCCAGATGCAGCCACTTCAGCCATGCTCGCTGCTGCCCACTGACATAGTTATGCAAGTAGCCCTCCAACCACTTGTTAACTATGTCTCTCTATCTGTCCGTCTGTGGGTGATAGCTGGTACTCGGTGTCAACTCCGTCCCCACCAATCGGAAAAGCTCCTACCAAAACCCGCCCACGAAATGGCTGTCCATGTCACTGATGATGGCCTTAGGAAGACCATGTAGCCTGAAGATCTCCCTGAAGAACAGCTTGGCCACTTGTGCTGTTGTATAGTGTGCGGATATGGAAAAGAAATGTGGATACTTCATCAGTCGATCAATGACGACAAAGATACAATCCTTGCCCTTTACCATGGGCAACTTTGTGATGAAGTCCATCGAAATACTCTCCCATTTCCCCTCCAGAATGGGAAGAGGTTGCAATAAACCCGCGGGATGGCTCATCTCTCCCTTGTTCCTTTAGCAAATATCACACTCCCGGATGTCCTAGAGTACATCCTCCTTGAGGCCCTTCCATGAGAACCTCTCTCTAATGACCTTGTAGGTTTTGGTAAACCCTTGATGTTCTGCCAAAGGTGAATCATGTGATGATTAGAGTATCTTCTTCTTGAGCTGAGACCCCTCAGTCAAGAAGATCTAGTCCCTATAATAGATGATCTCATCGACCACCCTATACCTGTCATCTGCCACCTGCCCATCCAGAACCTCACATGCAAACCTGTCCTTGGAGTACTCTACTAAGAGTCGAGCCCTCCAATCTGTATCCAAGCTCATAAGAGACAACGTCGCTGGTCTACGTGAAAGGGCATCTGCTACCATGTTGTTCTTACCCTTGACATACTCACTGTCAAATTCATATGCTTGGATCTTACTTATCCACTTCTACTGCATCTCCTGTAGCTACTTCTGATCCAAAAAGAACTTGAGGCTGTTGTGATCAGTCCTCACCCTATAGTCGATGCACATCCTAAATGTACCATCCTTCTTCTTCACCAACACCACAAAAGAAGCAAAAGGACTCGTGCTCGGTCGAATGTTCCCAAGAGCCAGCAACTCCTAGATAACCCGCTTAATCTCATCTCAATAGGCCTTGGGGTGCTTATAGGGGGTGGTGATCACTGCTTGGATGCCCTCCTCAAGCTCGATAGTGTGCTCAAACCCCTGTTCCGGTGGCTTTCCTAGCAGAATCTTCCCAAACACTATGACATACCGGTCAAGGATGGATTATATCTCCAGATGTACCGTCCACCCTGTAGTCCCTGCCTCTGATGCATGCAACTCCACTGCCCACTCTATGTCTCCCTTTCGGAAGATTGCCTCCATCCGATGAGTCGAAACAGTCTGAGGCGGATACGTGTGTTGTCCCTGTATCTTCTCATGCCTCCCTGTATTCTCATCATCCCACTCCATCTCCAGGCTCTTCCAATGTGTCGTGACCTTCCCTAGAGTGATAAGCGACTAAACACCCAGTATCATGTTGGTGTCCGAAATATTGACCATGAAAAGGTGGTCAGTCAATGTGTAGGTGCCCATCATCATTGAAAGCTCTGGAACATAATGAGCACACGTCATGGTCTGATCTCCTGCAACCAACACTAAAAACCCATCAAAGCTCTCTATTTATATACCTCTTCTCTCAACCATCAGGGTATCAATGAAGTTATGGGTTGCCCCAGTGTCAACCAAAACTAATATGCACTGGCCACATACTGTCCCTCGTACACGTAGCGTCAGATACTTGGGAACTCCTCGCAATGTTGCGAGGGCCCCTCCGGTGGGTGCAAAAGATGCACCACCTGCTGCTAGTGGTGGAGGTGGCAAAGGCCCCTGTATGGCATGGCTATCTCCTGCGTCCACATCCTCCTCGTCATCCTCTTCTCCACTACT
This sequence comes from Pinus taeda, assembly GCA_000404065.3. Lineage (NCBI taxonomy): Eukaryota > Viridiplantae > Streptophyta > Pinopsida > Pinales > Pinaceae > Pinus > Pinus taeda. The sequence continues at coordinate 59,971 of APFE031697732.1, forward strand.
CTTAGAGAAGACCTTAATAAAATTTGCTTTACTAGCAACACATCTATGTCCTGGTGCCCATGGCTCCTGACAAGTGAAGCACAACCGCTTCTTCTTCAGCTCCCTCTTAGCATCATCGTTAATCTTTACTCATCTTTAATTCCCTTTTGGAGGTGGAATCCTCACATCCTTCCCCTTAGACTGGAAAGTATGTCTCTGGGGTAAGGTGTCTGGGTCCTGGGTAAGACATTCTGTAAGTCCCGGGTCCTATTGATAGCATCCTGGAGCGTAGTTGGTCTAGTGGATCGGACTAGACCCCGAAGTGGCTCTGGTAACCCCTCAACATACATATAGACCCTCTATGTTGTGGAGAGGTTTGGCACCATCATAGAGACCCTCAAGAAATCTGCAATGTAGGTCTCTGGGATCCCTGTCTATTTGAGCCTTGTCAACTCAACAAAATGCTGCTCTGGATCCCTTCGATCAAATTGCTCCATCAGTCTCCTGGTAAACTCGACATATGTCATCATTGTGGAGTGCCCTAGTGTAACCATCCCATGAAACCACCAATCCTAGGCCTCACCATCCAAATACAATGTTGCCATCTTGATGACCTCTGTGTCCGACATCTGGTTAATTTGGAAATAAATGTCCAGCTTCTCCACCCAAGACTTTGCTGAACTGTTTGATGAACCATCAAACGTAGGCAAGTGGAATATACTCGCTGCACAGTGGATGTCACCATCATGGTAATGCTGGTACCCTCTGTGATGGTTGCGGGGTCTACTATCTCGCTGGAGCTGAACAAAATCTTTGAATGAGAGGGCTTCCTTGAAATCCTGCCCATAGGCCTGGTACTTTGCAAAATAATCGCCCATATGTCCAGGCTCTGCCTCCTGCTAGGCTACGGCCCCCATGTCGGCTCCTAAGAAAGTGGGCATGGTAGAGCCTGTAGGGGCATGTGAGGCCACCTATTACGCAGTATCATGCTGCTGTGGAAAATGGTGGGATGCGCCCAATCCCTCACCAACTTGAAAAACCCATGGGCTCTCACACTATGTGGCCTCTACTACTGTGAATCTCTGCCCCATCTCTTCAATCTGCGTCGACAGATCTTGCACGGATTTGAGGAGCATATTCGAAAATTTCTTCCCGTCATCATTTGCCATCGGATCCTCCTGCTCCGTGTCCACCACAGAATCCTCCTGTTCTGCGTCCACCACTGGAACACAGTCTCCCTCTCCGTAAGTGTTCTCCAGCCTACACCCAGTGTCTCTGTATCTCTGACATCTGTAATAGATATAGGGGTTTTCCCCCGGTGCCATAGACTGTTAGCTCCACAGGCTGAGCCAGATCTATGCTCTGATACCACTGTAATATTCCTAACCCAGAATATTCCTCAAACCCCAGCAAAAACTCCAACCAAATATGTGCAAATGATATAATAACCCAAAAGTGATAAAATAATAGTGGAACAACATAAAATAATGTAAACCGGGAATATAAGCAGATACACAAGAAATGCAGCGAGAAATGCTAAGCCATTTTATTATACTGAGCAATGAATGAGTACACGAAGTGATTAGACAAATGGCACCTCGACTAACACAAGGCAAGTGAAGAAATACTCTCAGAATGACAAGAATGGCCTCTGTGCGTGGATGCTACTGTCGTGCTATTATTGCTGGTAGAAAACAAATGATGATTTGGGGCTGCTCCCCTCCTCGGAAAAAGCTGAAACTCTGGATTCAGGCTCTACTCAAGAAACCCAGAAAAACCTAGAAAGCTTTCCTAGAATGGCCTCACACTGATATGCGTCCTAGCTGCTAGAAAACTATCGTGCTGCTTTTGCTAGCGGAAACTAAATGAGGATTTTGGGCTGCTCCCCTCCTTAGAAAAGGCTGAAACTCTAGAATCGGACTCTACTAAAAAAACCCAGAAAAACCCAGAAATATTTTTTGAAATGGCTGACCCCTGAAAATCACCCCCTTAGGGTTCTGCACAGTTCCTCAAAGACGCTAATGAAACTACTGCTGAAATGCTCATTGGTCTCATGATTCAATATGTGTAGGAAAACTAGTAACAATTTGGATGTTGAAGTGGAACAACTATTAGAAGAAAATATCTCAAAATGGTAACATTACATTTAGCATTCAAGGTAAGTTACTTTCAAGTTAATGCCTTTTTGCTTCTGCATAATGCACTACACTACTTACAATATTTGTAGTCATATGAGTGGTAGATATTTGAACTAACTTGACATTTCTTCTGTATTTTAAAGGGAGTTTTTGTACAACCTAGTAATTCCAAATTACAAAGTTCTTCAGATTGACAACATACTACCACAGATGGAAGAAGGAATGAGCAATAATATTTCAAATGTAGTTGTGATATTGTGATATTTCCCATTGCTTACATGTTCAATTTCTATTTAGTTTATACCTTCAATAGAAACACTACAAGCATTAAAATCATTAAAATTTTATATTACGCAACAAATACCTTTTATATCTAATACATTGGAAGCATTGTGAACTTACTTTCTCTGGAAGAAATTTAATTTGTACATTCTAGTAACTATTAATTCTAGGTTTTACAATACTTGAATTTAAATGGCACTTTTGAGTGAATTCCAATCTTCTGATATTGTGTAGATATTAATTTAACAAGAATAAAAGGGAGTCAAGTTGGGAGAAGCGTTTAGAATTGATGCCGCCAATTGAGGTGAGATAATACTAGATTTTTGTCACTGTATGCTTGGGGTAGTTATCTTAATATATGATAACTAAAGTAAAAAGATGTTGCATTTGTGAGATCTAGAGCATTTATTTACTGCGATTTATTGTTTAAAAAAAAAAATCATTCCTAGTTTCACTAACCTTGGATGACGTTATAAAAAGCCTCTTATACCCCTCATCCCTTTCGACGCCTTCACCTTTCTACATCCATAGGACAAGAATTGTTCACGACTTAGACCCATTTCACCGTTGTACTAGATCTCACCTTTGAATATTGTAGTTACATTTACTTGAAGAAATAAAGGAAATAAGGTTACTTTAGACTGAACATAGATAAAATTCATACTATATAGCATAAGTAAGATCTCTCTAAATGGGAAAGAAATAATCAATGATTTATCTTAGTGGGCCTATGGCCATTACTCACACCATTGTTGATCTGATATTGATTGGAGGTGAGGCTTAGAGAGCCTCACCTCTTAGCTAGATCTTCTAAAAACTCCTCAAAAGAAAATGAATCACACACAATACACAAGATAAGATAAAAGACTCTAACATTCACCTGTATTATCATGAGGCTTGATAGCCTCTTAAAATAAATTACAAATACATATTTAGAACTTGCCTCCTTTGTTGTGAGTTTCCAAATAGGAAAATCTAAATACATTATTTAGATATTGACTATCTTGATATAAGTTTCGTAGGACTAGATGTTTCCTTCCTCATTTGATGAGGCCCCAAGGAGCGACTCGTTATGATACCAATTTATCTACAATTCATCAGAGGTGAGGCTCTCTAAGCCTCACCTTTCAGCTGGATCTTACAAACTCTTCTAAGAATTAATGAGTCAAGTATAATCACACAGATAAGATAAAAGAATCTAACATTCACTTGTATTATCACGAGGCCTAGTAACATTTTAAAACAAATTGAAAATACATATTGTAGAATTGAGGCTTCTGTGATCCATCATATTTGTAAAAAGAGCTTCGGCGTAAATCACATAAGAAGATTATTGTCGACGCGTTTCGAACCAACTAGTGTGGTTCATCGTCAGGACAAGTTGAAGAAACAGATCAGGCTTTAACAATTTAAATAGGCTGAGCAGAGACTCCAACGGCTACATAACAGCTATATTTGACTCTAGGACCAAGGCCATAAATAAATTTAATCTTATTATTATTATATTATTAATTTAATTCTAGAGATGAGAGAAATTAGGTAAGATTAATAAATTAGCGAATATTATCCCAAGAAATTTATTTGCTTAAATAAATTAATGGTTATTTTGAATGGTTTCTTTTGAATGAATAATTTAAGTTATATAAATTAATAAATGAGTAATTTACGTTATATATATTAATAAATCTAATAATAATAAGATAATAATATTATATTTCTAGAGATAAGAGAAATTAGGTTAGATGAATAAATGAGCTAATATTATTAAAAGAGATTTATTTGTTTAAATAACGTAATATTGATGGTTATTTTACTATTAAATTATTAATGTTTGAATGACTTATTCATAATGAATAATTAAAGTTATAAAAATTATATATTCTTATTAAGTTATTACTTAAATAAATATGCTTTAATTACTGATGGAAAGCAGATCATAAGGGTTAGTATGACTAGTAAAAGAGGAAATAATTTAATTTATTTCTAGATATACTATATATGTATATATATAGAAGCTATCATTAAGCCCATAGTTTTTTGGTAGCTATCACAGATAAAATATAAATAAGATTAGACCCAAGAATACATCATAATTTAAATATACTAATAATAATAACCAAATGAATCAAATTACTAAAACTGGAACAGGACCTTTATCAGAGATAAATTCTACATAAAAATAGATGAGATTAATACTTAAGAAGAAGCTAATCATAAAAAGAGACAGGAGGAACCCGAAAAAATAGGGAAGAACACAACGCTGCCAGCGATATATAATTACATGCTCGAAAGGACAGAACCACGCCCACCCAAAGAAAGCACCCAGGATGAACAGAGGGGCGGGGGGGAAGAGGAAGAAACCCTAAGACGACAGCGCAGGGATCCAACTTCTACTTACCTTCCACCCATCATCTCTGTTGAGATTGATGGGTCTTCGCTCAATTTCAATAGCTTCCCTTAACTTGCGATGATGAAACCGATCTACCCTAGCAATGACTTTGGCCTCCTCTATGCAAACATGATGCTTAGTCTTGTCCACATGATTTGCTAAAGCTGAGGACTTTATTCTACCATGCCTCAAGTCCGCTGAATGCTCACAAATTCTCTGCTGGATGGAGCGCCCTGTTTCCCCTATATAAGGGGTCCCACATGAGCAAGGAATCAAATAGACACCTTTCATGTCTTTGGGGTTGATCGGATCCTTTACAGACCTCAGGGAGTTACGGATGGTTCTGAGGGGCATGAAGGTTGAAGGAATATCAAACTTTCTAAGGATATGAGCAATCCCAAAGACATGAAAGGTGTCTATTTGATTCCTTGCTCATGTGGGACCCCTTATATAGGGGAAACAGGTCGCTCCATCCAGCAGAGAATTTGTGAGCATGCAGCAAACCTGAGGCATGGTAGAATAAAGTCCTCAGCTTTAGCAGAGCATGTGGACAAGACTAAGCATCATGTCTGCATAGAGGAGGCCAAAGTCATTGCCAGGGTAGATCGGTTTCATCATCGCAAGTTAAGGGAAGCTATTGAAATTGAGCAAAGACCCATCAATCTCAACAAAGATGATGGGTGGAAGGTAAGTAGAAGTTGGATCCCTGCGTTGTCGTCTTAGGGTTTCTTCCTCGCCCCCCCCCCCCGCCCCTCTGTTCTCCTGGGTGCTTCTGGCGGTGGGCGTAGTTTATCCTTTCGAGCATGTAATTATATATCGCTGGCAGCGTTGTGTTCTTCCCTATTTTTTCGGGTTCCTCCTATCTCTTTTTATGATTAGCTTCTTCTTAAGCATTAATCTCATCTATTTTTATGTAGAATTTATCTCTGATAAAGGTCCTGTTCCAGTTTTAGTAGTTTGATTCATTTGGTTATTATTATTAGTATATTTAAATTATGATGTATTCTTGGGTCTAATCTTATTTATATTTTATCTGTGATAGCTACCAAAAAACTATGGGCTTAATGATAGCTTCTATATATATACATATATAGTATATCTAGAAATAAATTAAATTATTTCATCTTTTACTAGTCAAACTAACCCTTATGATCTGCTTACCATCAATAATTAAAACATATTTATTTAAGTAATAACTTAATAAGAATATATAATTATTTATATATCTTAAATTATTCATTATGAATAAGTCATTCAAACATTAATAATTTAATAGTAAAATAACCATCAATATTACGTTATTTAAACAAATAAATCTCTTTTAATAATATTAGCTCATTTATTCATCTAACCTAATTTCTCTTATCTCTAGAAATATAATATTATTATCTTATTATTATTAGATTTATTAATATATATAACGTAAATTACTCATTTATTAATTTATATAACTTAAATTATTCATTCAAAAGAAACCATTCAAAGTTTTAAATAACCATTAATTTATTTAAACAAATAATTTTCTTGGGATAATATTCGCTAATTTATTAATCTTACCTAATTTCTCTCATCTCTAAGAATTAAAATAATAATATAATAATAATAAGATTAAATTTATTTATGGCCTTGGTCCTAGAGTCAAATATAGTTGTTATGTAGCCGTTGGAGTCTCTGCTCAGCCTATTTAAATTGCTAAAGCCTGATCTGTTTCTTCAACTTGTCCTGACAATGAACCACACTAGTTGGTTCGAAACGCGTCGACAATAATTTTCTTATGCGATTTACGCCGAAGCTCTTTTTACAAATAAAAATACATAATTAGAACTTGCCTCATTTGTTGTGAGTTACCAAACATGAAAAAGCTAAATACATTATTTAGATATTGTCTTTCATGATATAAGTTTCCTAGGAATAGATGTTTCCTTCCTCATTACATGTTACCATTTTGAGCTAGGCAATGTGGTTGCCCAAATGTCCTAATCTCCCTCAGTTCAGAGGCTCCATTGTGGCTTATTGGGCAAATCCAACTACCCCACCTGTCACACCTGCATTAAGATGTTGACCTTCCTTCTCCTTATATAATTTAATCAAGGATGTTGGAAAAGGAAAAAAGGAAAAATCCCATGGCACCTTCAGTGAACTGTTAATTTGTTTGCACTGAATCATTTGTAGAAGTAGATGAAAAAAGTACATACACTTTTTCTAACAAATTTATCCATTAGGCATAATGCTTGTTTATGCATGTACATACTATTGCCAGTATGAAGAAGTATATAGCTCCATTTACATTGATTCTTTCAAAAACCATTTCCTTCGGAGGTGATTTCTCATATCTAAATTTTATCCATGTGGCATATAACATGTTTGGATGAGAATTAAAAGGATATTTATGACTTGAATGGAAATATTCTAATACATGCTAATGGAACTAGATTTATATATGAAGATTTGACTTCACAATGCCCAAAAAATGTATTTCAAGGAAAACATTTAAGCAATAAGATTCCAAAGGCCTGCCCCTTAGCTAAAGCTCAGGAGGGATAGCACCATAAGGCACCCTAATAAGCCATCGATGTCAGCATTGAGTAGTGGCATTGACATGGAGGTCTAAAGGACCTATAAGATAGAGACTTGGTCGAAATAACCAGCTCAAGAAAATTATGGTTGGGTTGAGACTTTCTCCTATGATGATCGTAAAGATCCTCATCTGATGCATTATTCAAGGCATGTTCAAGATCCTTTAGTTGAGCCATGAAAAATATTGAAGGAAATATTGATGCGACGCAAGAGGGCAAGCCTTAAACTTATAACAAAAATTTGGCAAAACCTTGCACCGCTCTAAACCCTAGTCATGGATACTCTTCATTGGCGTGACATGAATTTTCCTTTAATGTAATTGGATGAGGAAGTGACGATGTGGCCTGGAGGTACAAACCCGAAATATTACCCCAGAGGATTTTGTGGCGCATCTATGGGATCAAATGGGATGAGCTGGATGACACACCAACCCAGAAGATTTGTGATTGGTCACAAGTGGACCCTCTTAATAGGCTGACGGCATGCTCATGCGGTGAGTGGATGTTGTTGCATTCAGTAGGGCTTTATTATATATAATATATAATATATATATTTATATATATATATACTTATTTATATATTTATATATATTATATATATATATTTATATTATGTATATATATAATTATTATATTTGTATATGATGTATATTGTATATATGTATATATGTATATATGTATAGCCCCAAGGGTGAGCTCAACTAGTCGAGTCCCCGTTGTTAAGTGCCTCGCCGATCAAGAGGTCACAGGGTAAATTCTCCTCGACACACTTGGGGTTAGGCCCTGCTAGTCTGGTCGAAGGGATTTAAAATATTCCCTTTGGGGTGCTCTGCCCAGATTTTACCATGGATGTAATGACTACCTAGTGTCCATGAACCACATCATAAAATACACACACACACACACACACACACACACATCTGTGTGTGTGTGTGTGTGTGTGTGTGTATGTATTTTTAGTCATATGAGTAGTAGATCTTTTAACTGACTTGACATTTCTTCTGTATTTTAAAGGGAGTTGTTGTACAACCTAGTAATTCCAACTTACAAAGTTCTTCAGATTGACAACAATATACTACCACGGATGGAAGAAGGAATGAGCAACAATATTTCAAATGTAGTTGTGATATTGTGATATTTCCCATTGCTTACATGTTCAATTTCTATTTAGTTTATACCTTCAATAGAAATACTACAAGCATCAAAATCATTTAAAATTTTATATTATGCAACAAATGCCTTTTATATCTAATACATTGGAAGCTTTGTGAACTTGCTCTAGGAAGAAATTTAATTTGTACATTCCAGTACCTATTAATTCTAGGTTTTACAATACCTGAATTGTAATGGCACTTTTGAGTGAATTGCAATCTTCTGAAACTGTGTAGATATTAATTTAATAAGAATAAAAGGGAGTCAAGCTAGGAGAAGCATTTAGAATTGATGCCACCAATTGAGGTGAGATAATACTAGATTTTTGTCACTGTATGCTTGGGTTAGTTATCTTAATATATGATAACTAAGTTAAAACGATGTTGCATTTGTGAGATCTAGAGCATTTATTTACTGCGATTTATTATTTACAAAAAAACATCATTCCTGGTTTCACTAACCTTGGATGGCGTTATAAAGAGCCTCTTATACCCCTCATCCCTTTCGACGCCTTCACCTTTCTACATCCATAGGAGAAGAATTTTTCACGACTTAGACCCACTTCACCACTATACTAGATCTAACCTTTGAATATTCTAGTTACCTTTACTTGAAGAAATAAAGGAAATAAGGTTACTTTATACTGAACATAGATAAATTCTTATTATATAGCATAAGTAAGATCTCTCTACATGGGAAAGAAATAATCAATGATTTATCTTAGTGGGCCTATGGCCATTCCTCACACCACTGTTGATCTGAAATTGATTGGACGCGAGGCTTAGAGAGCCTCACCTCTCAGCTGGATCTTCTAAAAACTCCTCAAAAACAAATGAATCACACACAATACACGAGATAAGATAAAAGACTCTAACATTCACTTGTATTATCATGAGGCTTGATAGCCTTTTTAAATAAATTACAAATACATATTTAGAACTTGCCTCCTTTGTTGTGAGTTTCCAAACAGGAAAAATATGAATACGTTATTTAGATATTGACTATCTTCATATAAGTTTCTTAGGACTAGATGTTTCCTTCCTCATTTGATCAAGCCCCAAGGAGTGACTTGTTATGATACCTATTTATCTACAATTTATCGGAGGTGAGGCTCTCTAAGCCTCACCTTTCAGCTGGATCTTACAAACTCTGCTAAGAATTAATGAATCAAATATAATCACACAGATAAGATAAAAGAATCTAGCATTCACTTGTATTATCATGAGGCTTGATAAAATTTTTAAATAGATTACAAATACATAATTAGAACTTGCCTCCTTTGCTGTGAGTTACAAAACATGAAAAAGATAAATACATTATTTAGATATTGCCTTTCTTGATATAAGTTTCCCAGGATTAGCAATATGGCTGCCCAAATGTCCTAATCTCCCCTAGTTCAGAGGTTCCCTTATGGCTTATTGGGAAAATTGAACTACCCCACCTGTCACACCTACATTAAGATCTTGACCTTACTTCTCCCTATAGAATTTAATGAAGGATGTTGGCAAAGGCAAAAAGGGAAAATCTCATGGTACCATCAGTGAATTGTTAATTTGTTTGCACCGAATCATTTGTAGAAGTAGATGAAAAAGGTACATACACTTTTTTTAACAAATATATCCATTAGGCACAATGCCTGTTTATGCATGTACATACTATTGCTAGTATGAACAAGTACATAACTCCATTTACATTGATTCTTTCAAAAACCATTTCCTTTGGAGGTGATATCTTATATGTAAATTTTATCCATGTGGCATATATAACATGTTTGGATGAGAATTAAAAGGATATTTATGTCTTGAAGGGAAATATTCTAATACATACAAATGGAACTAGATTTATATATGAAGATTTGACTTCACAATGCCAAAAAAATGTATTTTAAGGAAAACATTTAAGCAATAAGATTCCAGAGGCCTGCCCCTTAGCTAAATCTCAGGAGGGATAGCACCATAGGGCACCCTAATAAGCCATTGATGTCAGCACTGAGTACTAGCATTGACATGGAGGTCTAAAAGACCTCTAAGATAGAGATTTGGTCGAAATAACCAGCTCAGGAAAATTATGGTCGGGTCGAGACTTTCTCCTATGATGGTCATAAAGATCCCTGTTTGATGCATTACTCAAGGCAAGTTCAAAATCCCTTAGTCAAGCCACGAAACATATTGAAGGAAATATCAATGCGACACAGGAGGGCAAGCCTTAAACTTATAACAAAAAATCGGCAAAACCTTGCACCGCTCCAAACCCTAGTCGTGGATACTCTTCATTGGTGTGACATGAATTTTCCTTTAATGTAATTGGATGAGGAAGTGACGATGTGGCCTATAGGTACAAACCTGAAAGATTACCCCAGAGGATTTTGTAGCACATCTATGGGATCGGCCAGGATGAGTTGGATGACACACCAACCCAGAAGTTTTGTGATTGGTCACAAGTGGACCCTCTTAATAGGCCGACGACATGCTCATGAGGTGAGTGGATGTTGTTGCATTCGGTAGGGCTTTATATATATATATAATATAGTTCAACTGGTCGAGTTCCCCGTTGTTAAGTTGGCTTGCCGATCGGGAGGTCACAGGGTAAATTCTCCTTGACACCCTTTGGGGTTAGGCCCCTGCTAGTCTGGCCGAAGGGCTTTTAATATTCCCTTCAGGGTGATTTGCCTAGATTTTCCCCGTGGATGTAACGACTACCCAGTGTCCGTGAACCACATCGTAATATACATATATACACACACACACACACACACGACACACTATGTGTGTGTGTGTGTGTTGTGTGTGTGTGTATATATATATATATATATAACTCTAGTTGTGAGGCCCTTATGATGAGTTGGGAAGCAAGTAGAGTTTGGAGGAAATAAATAAATAAATATTTTTTACCCCATTCCTTTAAAAATATGAGGGGTTGGGCTTATTACCACATATGCCTCTCACTCCACTGTTACCAACATTTGTGCTTCTCAATTTGTTTTCTTGATCCCCTAAGTGTTGGTGTAGTGTTTGGTGGCAAAAACACCTCTTTAGCTGCCCACTTACAAGTTTTGACAAGAAAAATGAAATGGATTTCTAACCTCTCAATTGTTACAACATCCATTGTTACAACATCCATTGTTACAACATCTGTTGTTACAACATCCATTGTAATGGTCAATGTTTCAGTAGTTCCAATAGTAGCAGTTATTATAGCATCACATTTTACAAAATTTTTAACATTTTCAATAGTAATTGGTGTTACAACATCAGCTGATAAAACATTTCAACATATTTAACTTTGACATACTGTTATGTCATCTATTCTTACAACATCTTCCATTGCAACATCTTCTTCTCAATCCACTGTTACCTATGTTTGTGCTTCTCAATTTCTTTTCTTGATTCCCAGGTGTTGGGTGGTAGAAACACCTCTTTGGCTGCCCACTTTCAATATTTGACAAGCAATATGGAATGGATTTCTGTTACAACATTTGTTGTTACACAATCTATTATGGAATCTGTTGTTACAACATCTGCTACTATAGCATTTGCGTCTCAATCCACTATTACCTATGTTTGTACTTCTCAATTTTTTTTCTTGATCCCACAAGTGTCGGTGTAGTGTTGGGTGGTAGAAAGACCTCTTTGGCTACTCACTTTCAAGCTTTGACAAGCAAGATGGAATGGTTTTCTACCCCTTCAATTGTTATAACATCTATTATACAACACCTGCTATTATACCATTCACTCTAATGGTCACTATTTCAATAGTAGCAGTTGTTATAACTTCATCTTTTATAGAAGTTTCAACATTTTCAATAGCAATGGGTGTTACAAAATTTTCAGTAGATTTGACATTGACATGCTATTATGGCATCTGTTGTTACAACATCGAATGTTACAACATATAATGTTACAACATTTGCTTCTCAATCCGCTGCTACTTATGTTTGTGCTTCTCAATTTGTGTTTTTGATCCCCCAAGTGCAGGGGTAGTGTCTGGTGGCATAAACACCTCTTTGGCAGCCCACTTTCAAGCTATGACAAGCAAGATGAAATGGCTTGCTGTTACAACATCCATTGTTACAACATCTTAGTTGTAACTTATTTGAAATTTTATTGTCGTATGTGCACTTTGATATAATTTAATATGATTATTGTTTCATTTCATATGTTTTAATACTAGATTTAAAACAGAGAAATTAATTATTTCATGAAATAAATAATAACTTTTCATGCTAAATGTTTTTCTTTTTGCAGAATAAGGATCTTCCAAAATATCCTAATGATCCTCATCACATAAATCTAGATCATGTTGGCTTTGATGATGCGATGGAAGATTATGCTCATGATGACACATATACATATGACAAAAAGGCCGATGTTGATACAAGATATGATGATGAGGCAATTGTTGGTAGAAACTAGTGACATTCATGATCATATAGACTGCATCATGGATAATTTTTGATATATTGTTATGATGCCGATTTTCATGGTTACTCTCATATGTATCATTTTCATGGCCTCCTGTAACATTTTATTGAGTTGTATCATTTTGACATGTATCATTTCGACTTATATCATTTGGACATGACATATGATATTGACTTGTACCATTTTGTCTTACATAATTCATAAGTTTTATTCATATCATTTGTACATGATGTATCATTTTGACTTATGTCGACTGTTGGACATACATAATTTTCACATGTTACTTTTTTAAAAAGGAACGATTATATTTCTATTCATCAAGCAAGAATCTGGCCAGTTCCATTACATTGAAAAGCATCGAAATTTCTAGAGTCGTCCAAAATTACTTTGACCAATATCTTTGGGTATGTAGTAATGTTATTTCTAGATTTACTACATCATTCTTCTTGTAATTTCTCCAAAATAACCCATTAATAGTTACATACCTACATAAAATAATCTACCTATTAATATGAAATTAACTACCCGACTCCCTCCACATTGTTCTAGCTGAGTTCCTCTGTAGTAACCTTGTGCAGTTCCTCCAACTGGAATGGTTCTGCTGCCCAAAGTTTCAAATTTATCCATGATCAATTCAATTCTTTATGGAGTTTACCTTGTATTTAGGTCCTTGCAATGATTTACTTTGATACATTTTTGAATTGTAATGAGAGAGTCTCCAAAGACATATATGATGATGATCTTGTTAGTATTGACCCGTTAATTTTTATATGTTGAAAGTGGTAGATGATTCGGATGCATATTTATTACTCATGCTGGTTTTGATTTACTGCTCATGATGGATGTTGTCAAATTCACTTAAATTATAGATATTTGATTCACTTGTTTTAATTATGGATGATGATCATGTTATAATAATTATCTTGTTATTTTATATATATTGGATGTTGTAGATTCTATTTTGATGGAGATTTAATAAGTATAATGATATTATTAATTTGTATGGATGTTTGTTTCCCTAAAAATGTTTTATAAATGTTATCCTATAAAATATTTCAAATTCATTCATATGATGTATAATTGTATAACTTATTTAAGAGACATGATATATTTAACTAATTAAATTGAAATAAAACATATTAATTTAACTGTATGCAAAACAAAAATCTTTTTTTGGAAGCAAACGAAGAAGCAACAATGGAAGCCAAATTGGAAGCCACACTAGAATAAAAATGTGAAGAAAACTTGGAATCCAAATTAGAAACCAAACTGGACACATATCCTGGTGCTACACACGACAATAAACTTGGTTTAATCTGGCACTAAACTTGAAGTTAAACCTGGCACTAAACCTGACATTATTTCCTACGATTGGAAGAGAAAAAAGAAGAAACAATGGAAAATAAATTGGAAGCAAAGTTAGAAGCCACACTAGAAGCAAAATTGGAAGCCACACTAGAATCCAGTCTGGAAGAAAAATTGGAAGCCACACTAGAAGCAAAACTGGAAGCAAAATTGGAAGCAAAATTGAAAATCACACTAGAAGCAAAAATGGATGCGAAATTGGAAGCCACACTAGAAGCAAGACTAGAAGCAAAACTAGAGGCCATACTAGAAGCAACACTAGAAGCAAAACTGGAAGCCACACTAGAAGAAAAATTGGAAGCCAAACTAGAAGAAAAACTAAAGGCAAAATTGGAAGCTACATTGAAACAAAATGGGAAGAAAAATTGGAAGCCACACTAGAAGAAAAATGGAAGAAAAATGCGAAGCAAAATTGGACGTTAAATTGGAAGCCAAACCAAGAGCCAAATTGAAACAAATTCCTAGGCCCATTGATAAAATGGCTCTATTCTAGATGCTATTTATGACATTATTCCTGGTACCATTTACAACATTAGTTCCTGCGCAACCTACAACACAACTCTAGGTAAATTGTGGGGTGCTATTTTAGTTGGTGTTTCAAGTGTTATTTATGGCACTATTATTCTGGCGCTATTTCAGGTGCTATTTCCGATGTTGTTTATGGAGTAATTTACAACGAAAAGTATGGATCTAATACAAACATACCTAATCGCACCCATTTTTACACCGAGTCCAACTCATGAATTGAAAAACTCTAAAATATGGCACAATTTTATGTGCTATTTCCCTGTTCTGTTGTAGTGTGCATTGAGTGGGAATTTATAATCATGTAATCATTAATTTAAAGAAAAGAAAAACGATATTTGTAGAAATTTTGAATAATTTAACACATATTCAATAGAGATTATCCTGATCATGTACTATTGCGGAAAACATACACAATACATAAGCTCCTCTACGTTGATCATCAATATAGCAGCATCAATAACAAAAAACATCAAGAGCATTCACACATTAACACAGTATGTATCCCGGGGAAAGCATCTCGCTAAAAACCCCAACTATCTGTATATTAATGATTGAGTCATGTAACATTAGAAAGTACAATGCTTATCACAAGCAAATCCAGTACCAGCTCCACCTGT
>APFE031697732.1:75427-122433 GCA_000404065.3 Pinus taeda
AGCCCATAGTTTTTTGGTAGCTATCACAAATAAAATATAAATAAGATTAGACCCAAGAATACATCATAATTTAAATATACTAATAATAATAACCAAATGAATCAAATTACTAAAACTGGAACAGGACCTTTATCAGAGATAAATTCTACATAAAAATAGATGAGATTAATACTTAAGAAGAAGCTAATCATAAAAAGAGACAGGAGGAACCCGAAAAAATAGGGAAGAACACAACGCTGCCAGCGATATATAATTACATGCTCGAAAGGACAGAACCACGCCCACCCAAAGAAAGCACCCAGGATGAACAGAGGGGCGGGGGGGAAGAGGAAGAAACCCTAAGACGACAGCGCAGGGATCCAACTTCTACTTACCTTCCACCCATCATCTCTGTTGAGATTGATGGGTCTTCGCTCAATTTCAATAGCTTCCCTTAACTTGCGATGATGAAACCGATCTACCCTAGCAATGACTTTGGCCTCCTCTATGCAAACATGATGCTTAGTCTTGTCCACATGATTTGCTAAAGCTGAGGACTTTATTCTACCATGCCTCAAGTCCGCTGAATGCTCACAAATTCTCTGCTGGATGGAGCGCCCTGTTTCCCCTATATAAGGGGTCCCACATGAGCAAGGAATCAAATAGACACCTTTCATGTCTTTGGGGTTGATCGGATCCTTTACAGACCTCAGGGAGTTACGGATGGTTCTGAGGGGCATGAAGGTTGAAGGAATATCAAACTTTCTAAGGATATGAGCAATCCCAAAGACATGAAAGGTGTCTATTTGATTCCTTGCTCATGTGGGACCCCTTATATAGGGGAAACAGGTCGCTCCATCCAGCAGAGAATTTGTGAGCATGCAGCAAACCTGAGGCATGGTAGAATAAAGTCCTCAGCTTTAGCAGAGCATGTGGACAAGACTAAGCATCATGTCTGCATAGAGGAGGCCAAAGTCATTGCCAGGGTAGATCGGTTTCATCATCGCAAGTTAAGGGAAGCTATTGAAATTGAGCAAAGACCCATCAATCTCAACAAAGATGATGGGTGGAAGGTAAGTAGAAGTTGGATCCCTGCGTTGTCGTCTTAGGGTTTCTTCCTCGCCCCCCCCCCCCGCCCCTCTGTTCTCCTGGGTGCTTCTGGCGGTGGGCGTAGTTTATCCTTTCGAGCATGTAATTATATATCGCTGGCAGCGTTGTGTTCTTCCCTATTTTTTCGGGTTCCTCCTATCTCTTTTTATGATTAGCTTCTTCTTAAGCATTAATCTCATCTATTTTTATGTAGAATTTATCTCTGATAAAGGTCCTGTTCCAGTTTTAGTAGTTTGATTCATTTGGTTATTATTATTAGTATATTTAAATTATGATGTATTCTTGGGTCTAATCTTATTTATATTTTATCTGTGATAGCTACCAAAAAACTATGGGCTTAATGATAGCTTCTATATATATACATATATAGTATATCTAGAAATAAATTAAATTATTTCATCTTTTACTAGTCAAACTAACCCTTATGATCTGCTTACCATCAATAATTAAAACATATTTATTTAAGTAATAACTTAATAAGAATATATAATTATTTATATATCTTAAATTATTCATTATGAATAAGTCATTCAAACATTAATAATTTAATAGTAAAATAACCATCAATATTACGTTATTTAAACAAATAAATCTCTTTTAATAATATTAGCTCATTTATTCATCTAACCTAATTTCTCTTATCTCTAGAAATATAATATTATTATCTTATTATTATTAGATTTATTAATATATATAACGTAAATTACTCATTTATTAATTTATATAACTTAAATTATTCATTCAAAAGAAACCATTCAAAGTTTTAAATAACCATTAATTTATTTAAACAAATAATTTTCTTGGGATAATATTCGCTAATTTATTAATCTTACCTAATTTCTCTCATCTCTAAGAATTAAAATAATAATATAATAATAATAAGATTAAATTTATTTATGGCCTTGGTCCTAGAGTCAAATATAGTTGTTATGTAGCCGTTGGAGTCTCTGCTCAGCCTATTTAAATTGCTAAAGCCTGATCTGTTTCTTCAACTTGTCCTGACAATGAACCACACTAGTTGGTTCGAAACGCGTCGACAATAATTTTCTTATGCGATTTACGCCGAAGCTCTTTTTACAAATAAAAATACATAATTAGAACTTGCCTCATTTGTTGTGAGTTACCAAACATGAAAAAGCTAAATACATTATTTAGATATTGTCTTTCATGATATAAGTTTCCTAGGAATAGATGTTTCCTTCCTCATTACATGTTACCATTTTGAGCTAGGCAATGTGGTTGCCCAAATGTCCTAATCTCCCTCAGTTCAGAGGCTCCATTGTGGCTTATTGGGCAAATCCAACTACCCCACCTGTCACACCTGCATTAAGATGTTGACCTTCCTTCTCCTTATATAATTTAATCAAGGATGTTGGAAAAGGAAAAAAGGAAAAATCCCATGGCACCTTCAGTGAACTGTTAATTTGTTTGCACTGAATCATTTGTAGAAGTAGATGAAAAAAGTACATACACTTTTTCTAACAAATTTATCCATTAGGCATAATGCTTGTTTATGCATGTACATACTATTGCCAGTATGAAGAAGTATATAGCTCCATTTACATTGATTCTTTCAAAAACCATTTCCTTCGGAGGTGATTTCTCATATCTAAATTTTATCCATGTGGCATATAACATGTTTGGATGAGAATTAAAAGGATATTTATGACTTGAATGGAAATATTCTAATACATGCTAATGGAACTAGATTTATATATGAAGATTTGACTTCACAATGCCCAAAAAATGTATTTCAAGGAAAACATTTAAGCAATAAGATTCCAAAGGCCTGCCCCTTAGCTAAAGCTCAGGAGGGATAGCACCATAAGGCACCCTAATAAGCCATCGATGTCAGCATTGAGTAGTGGCATTGACATGGAGGTCTAAAGGACCTATAAGATAGAGACTTGGTCGAAATAACCAGCTCAAGAAAATTATGGTTGGGTTGAGACTTTCTCCTATGATGATCGTAAAGATCCTCATCTGATGCATTATTCAAGGCATGTTCAAGATCCTTTAGTTGAGCCATGAAAAATATTGAAGGAAATATTGATGCGACGCAAGAGGGCAAGCCTTAAACTTATAACAAAAATTTGGCAAAACCTTGCACCGCTCTAAACCCTAGTCATGGATACTCTTCATTGGCGTGACATGAATTTTCCTTTAATGTAATTGGATGAGGAAGTGACGATGTGGCCTGGAGGTACAAACCCGAAATATTACCCCAGAGGATTTTGTGGCGCATCTATGGGATCAAATGGGATGAGCTGGATGACACACCAACCCAGAAGATTTGTGATTGGTCACAAGTGGACCCTCTTAATAGGCTGACGGCATGCTCATGCGGTGAGTGGATGTTGTTGCATTCAGTAGGGCTTTATTATATATAATATATAATATATATATTTATATATATATATACTTATTTATATATTTATATATATTATATATATATATTTATATTATGTATATATATAATTATTATATTTGTATATGATGTATATTGTATATATGTATATATGTATATATGTATAGCCCCAAGGGTGAGCTCAACTAGTCGAGTCCCCGTTGTTAAGTGCCTCGCCGATCAAGAGGTCACAGGGTAAATTCTCCTCGACACACTTGGGGTTAGGCCCTGCTAGTCTGGTCGAAGGGATTTAAAATATTCCCTTTGGGGTGCTCTGCCCAGATTTTACCATGGATGTAATGACTACCTAGTGTCCATGAACCACATCATAAAATACACACACACACACACACACACACACACATCTGTGTGTGTGTGTGTGTGTGTGTGTGTATGTATTTTTAGTCATATGAGTAGTAGATCTTTTAACTGACTTGACATTTCTTCTGTATTTTAAAGGGAGTTGTTGTACAACCTAGTAATTCCAACTTACAAAGTTCTTCAGATTGACAACAATATACTACCACGGATGGAAGAAGGAATGAGCAACAATATTTCAAATGTAGTTGTGATATTGTGATATTTCCCATTGCTTACATGTTCAATTTCTATTTAGTTTATACCTTCAATAGAAATACTACAAGCATCAAAATCATTTAAAATTTTATATTATGCAACAAATGCCTTTTATATCTAATACATTGGAAGCTTTGTGAACTTGCTCTAGGAAGAAATTTAATTTGTACATTCCAGTACCTATTAATTCTAGGTTTTACAATACCTGAATTGTAATGGCACTTTTGAGTGAATTGCAATCTTCTGAAACTGTGTAGATATTAATTTAATAAGAATAAAAGGGAGTCAAGCTAGGAGAAGCATTTAGAATTGATGCCACCAATTGAGGTGAGATAATACTAGATTTTTGTCACTGTATGCTTGGGTTAGTTATCTTAATATATGATAACTAAGTTAAAACGATGTTGCATTTGTGAGATCTAGAGCATTTATTTACTGCGATTTATTATTTACAAAAAAACATCATTCCTGGTTTCACTAACCTTGGATGGCGTTATAAAGAGCCTCTTATACCCCTCATCCCTTTCGACGCCTTCACCTTTCTACATCCATAGGAGAAGAATTTTTCACGACTTAGACCCACTTCACCACTATACTAGATCTAACCTTTGAATATTCTAGTTACCTTTACTTGAAGAAATAAAGGAAATAAGGTTACTTTATACTGAACATAGATAAATTCTTATTATATAGCATAAGTAAGATCTCTCTACATGGGAAAGAAATAATCAATGATTTATCTTAGTGGGCCTATGGCCATTCCTCACACCACTGTTGATCTGAAATTGATTGGACGCGAGGCTTAGAGAGCCTCACCTCTCAGCTGGATCTTCTAAAAACTCCTCAAAAACAAATGAATCACACACAATACACGAGATAAGATAAAAGACTCTAACATTCACTTGTATTATCATGAGGCTTGATAGCCTTTTTAAATAAATTACAAATACATATTTAGAACTTGCCTCCTTTGTTGTGAGTTTCCAAACAGGAAAAATATGAATACGTTATTTAGATATTGACTATCTTCATATAAGTTTCTTAGGACTAGATGTTTCCTTCCTCATTTGATCAAGCCCCAAGGAGTGACTTGTTATGATACCTATTTATCTACAATTTATCGGAGGTGAGGCTCTCTAAGCCTCACCTTTCAGCTGGATCTTACAAACTCTGCTAAGAATTAATGAATCAAATATAATCACACAGATAAGATAAAAGAATCTAGCATTCACTTGTATTATCATGAGGCTTGATAAAATTTTTAAATAGATTACAAATACATAATTAGAACTTGCCTCCTTTGCTGTGAGTTACAAAACATGAAAAAGATAAATACATTATTTAGATATTGCCTTTCTTGATATAAGTTTCCCAGGATTAGCAATATGGCTGCCCAAATGTCCTAATCTCCCCTAGTTCAGAGGTTCCCTTATGGCTTATTGGGAAAATTGAACTACCCCACCTGTCACACCTACATTAAGATCTTGACCTTACTTCTCCCTATAGAATTTAATGAAGGATGTTGGCAAAGGCAAAAAGGGAAAATCTCATGGTACCATCAGTGAATTGTTAATTTGTTTGCACCGAATCATTTGTAGAAGTAGATGAAAAAGGTACATACACTTTTTTTAACAAATATATCCATTAGGCACAATGCCTGTTTATGCATGTACATACTATTGCTAGTATGAACAAGTACATAACTCCATTTACATTGATTCTTTCAAAAACCATTTCCTTTGGAGGTGATATCTTATATGTAAATTTTATCCATGTGGCATATATAACATGTTTGGATGAGAATTAAAAGGATATTTATGTCTTGAAGGGAAATATTCTAATACATACAAATGGAACTAGATTTATATATGAAGATTTGACTTCACAATGCCAAAAAAATGTATTTTAAGGAAAACATTTAAGCAATAAGATTCCAGAGGCCTGCCCCTTAGCTAAATCTCAGGAGGGATAGCACCATAGGGCACCCTAATAAGCCATTGATGTCAGCACTGAGTACTAGCATTGACATGGAGGTCTAAAAGACCTCTAAGATAGAGATTTGGTCGAAATAACCAGCTCAGGAAAATTATGGTCGGGTCGAGACTTTCTCCTATGATGGTCATAAAGATCCCTGTTTGATGCATTACTCAAGGCAAGTTCAAAATCCCTTAGTCAAGCCACGAAACATATTGAAGGAAATATCAATGCGACACAGGAGGGCAAGCCTTAAACTTATAACAAAAAATCGGCAAAACCTTGCACCGCTCCAAACCCTAGTCGTGGATACTCTTCATTGGTGTGACATGAATTTTCCTTTAATGTAATTGGATGAGGAAGTGACGATGTGGCCTATAGGTACAAACCTGAAAGATTACCCCAGAGGATTTTGTAGCACATCTATGGGATCGGCCAGGATGAGTTGGATGACACACCAACCCAGAAGTTTTGTGATTGGTCACAAGTGGACCCTCTTAATAGGCCGACGACATGCTCATGAGGTGAGTGGATGTTGTTGCATTCGGTAGGGCTTTATATATATATATAATATAGTTCAACTGGTCGAGTTCCCCGTTGTTAAGTTGGCTTGCCGATCGGGAGGTCACAGGGTAAATTCTCCTTGACACCCTTTGGGGTTAGGCCCCTGCTAGTCTGGCCGAAGGGCTTTTAATATTCCCTTCAGGGTGATTTGCCTAGATTTTCCCCGTGGATGTAACGACTACCCAGTGTCCGTGAACCACATCGTAATATACATATATACACACACACACACACACACGACACACTATGTGTGTGTGTGTGTGTTGTGTGTGTGTGTATATATATATATATATATAACTCTAGTTGTGAGGCCCTTATGATGAGTTGGGAAGCAAGTAGAGTTTGGAGGAAATAAATAAATAAATATTTTTTACCCCATTCCTTTAAAAATATGAGGGGTTGGGCTTATTACCACATATGCCTCTCACTCCACTGTTACCAACATTTGTGCTTCTCAATTTGTTTTCTTGATCCCCTAAGTGTTGGTGTAGTGTTTGGTGGCAAAAACACCTCTTTAGCTGCCCACTTACAAGTTTTGACAAGAAAAATGAAATGGATTTCTAACCTCTCAATTGTTACAACATCCATTGTTACAACATCCATTGTTACAACATCTGTTGTTACAACATCCATTGTAATGGTCAATGTTTCAGTAGTTCCAATAGTAGCAGTTATTATAGCATCACATTTTACAAAATTTTTAACATTTTCAATAGTAATTGGTGTTACAACATCAGCTGATAAAACATTTCAACATATTTAACTTTGACATACTGTTATGTCATCTATTCTTACAACATCTTCCATTGCAACATCTTCTTCTCAATCCACTGTTACCTATGTTTGTGCTTCTCAATTTCTTTTCTTGATTCCCAGGTGTTGGGTGGTAGAAACACCTCTTTGGCTGCCCACTTTCAATATTTGACAAGCAATATGGAATGGATTTCTGTTACAACATTTGTTGTTACACAATCTATTATGGAATCTGTTGTTACAACATCTGCTACTATAGCATTTGCGTCTCAATCCACTATTACCTATGTTTGTACTTCTCAATTTTTTTTCTTGATCCCACAAGTGTCGGTGTAGTGTTGGGTGGTAGAAAGACCTCTTTGGCTACTCACTTTCAAGCTTTGACAAGCAAGATGGAATGGTTTTCTACCCCTTCAATTGTTATAACATCTATTATACAACACCTGCTATTATACCATTCACTCTAATGGTCACTATTTCAATAGTAGCAGTTGTTATAACTTCATCTTTTATAGAAGTTTCAACATTTTCAATAGCAATGGGTGTTACAAAATTTTCAGTAGATTTGACATTGACATGCTATTATGGCATCTGTTGTTACAACATCGAATGTTACAACATATAATGTTACAACATTTGCTTCTCAATCCGCTGCTACTTATGTTTGTGCTTCTCAATTTGTGTTTTTGATCCCCCAAGTGCAGGGGTAGTGTCTGGTGGCATAAACACCTCTTTGGCAGCCCACTTTCAAGCTATGACAAGCAAGATGAAATGGCTTGCTGTTACAACATCCATTGTTACAACATCTTAGTTGTAACTTATTTGAAATTTTATTGTCGTATGTGCACTTTGATATAATTTAATATGATTATTGTTTCATTTCATATGTTTTAATACTAGATTTAAAACAGAGAAATTAATTATTTCATGAAATAAATAATAACTTTTCATGCTAAATGTTTTTCTTTTTGCAGAATAAGGATCTTCCAAAATATCCTAATGATCCTCATCACATAAATCTAGATCATGTTGGCTTTGATGATGCGATGGAAGATTATGCTCATGATGACACATATACATATGACAAAAAGGCCGATGTTGATACAAGATATGATGATGAGGCAATTGTTGGTAGAAACTAGTGACATTCATGATCATATAGACTGCATCATGGATAATTTTTGATATATTGTTATGATGCCGATTTTCATGGTTACTCTCATATGTATCATTTTCATGGCCTCCTGTAACATTTTATTGAGTTGTATCATTTTGACATGTATCATTTCGACTTATATCATTTGGACATGACATATGATATTGACTTGTACCATTTTGTCTTACATAATTCATAAGTTTTATTCATATCATTTGTACATGATGTATCATTTTGACTTATGTCGACTGTTGGACATACATAATTTTCACATGTTACTTTTTTAAAAAGGAACGATTATATTTCTATTCATCAAGCAAGAATCTGGCCAGTTCCATTACATTGAAAAGCATCGAAATTTCTAGAGTCGTCCAAAATTACTTTGACCAATATCTTTGGGTATGTAGTAATGTTATTTCTAGATTTACTACATCATTCTTCTTGTAATTTCTCCAAAATAACCCATTAATAGTTACATACCTACATAAAATAATCTACCTATTAATATGAAATTAACTACCCGACTCCCTCCACATTGTTCTAGCTGAGTTCCTCTGTAGTAACCTTGTGCAGTTCCTCCAACTGGAATGGTTCTGCTGCCCAAAGTTTCAAATTTATCCATGATCAATTCAATTCTTTATGGAGTTTACCTTGTATTTAGGTCCTTGCAATGATTTACTTTGATACATTTTTGAATTGTAATGAGAGAGTCTCCAAAGACATATATGATGATGATCTTGTTAGTATTGACCCGTTAATTTTTATATGTTGAAAGTGGTAGATGATTCGGATGCATATTTATTACTCATGCTGGTTTTGATTTACTGCTCATGATGGATGTTGTCAAATTCACTTAAATTATAGATATTTGATTCACTTGTTTTAATTATGGATGATGATCATGTTATAATAATTATCTTGTTATTTTATATATATTGGATGTTGTAGATTCTATTTTGATGGAGATTTAATAAGTATAATGATATTATTAATTTGTATGGATGTTTGTTTCCCTAAAAATGTTTTATAAATGTTATCCTATAAAATATTTCAAATTCATTCATATGATGTATAATTGTATAACTTATTTAAGAGACATGATATATTTAACTAATTAAATTGAAATAAAACATATTAATTTAACTGTATGCAAAACAAAAATCTTTTTTTGGAAGCAAACGAAGAAGCAACAATGGAAGCCAAATTGGAAGCCACACTAGAATAAAAATGTGAAGAAAACTTGGAATCCAAATTAGAAACCAAACTGGACACATATCCTGGTGCTACACACGACAATAAACTTGGTTTAATCTGGCACTAAACTTGAAGTTAAACCTGGCACTAAACCTGACATTATTTCCTACGATTGGAAGAGAAAAAAGAAGAAACAATGGAAAATAAATTGGAAGCAAAGTTAGAAGCCACACTAGAAGCAAAATTGGA
This sequence comes from Pinus taeda, assembly GCA_000404065.3. Classification (NCBI taxonomy): domain Eukaryota; kingdom Viridiplantae; phylum Streptophyta; class Pinopsida; order Pinales; family Pinaceae; genus Pinus; species Pinus taeda. Next base: position 85,390 of record APFE031697732.1, read on the forward strand.
AGCCACACTAGAATCCAGTCTGGAAGAAAAATTGGAAGCCACACTAGAAGCAAAACTGGAAGCAAAATTGGAAGCAAAATTGAAAATCACACTAGAAGCAAAAATGGATGCGAAATTGGAAGCCACACTAGAAGCAAGACTAGAAGCAAAACTAGAGGCCATACTAGAAGCAACACTAGAAGCAAAACTGGAAGCCACACTAGAAGAAAAATTGGAAGCCAAACTAGAAGAAAAACTAAAGGCAAAATTGGAAGCTACATTGAAACAAAATGGGAAGAAAAATTGGAAGCCACACTAGAAGAAAAATGGAAGAAAAATGCGAAGCAAAATTGGACGTTAAATTGGAAGCCAAACCAAGAGCCAAATTGAAACAAATTCCTAGGCCCATTGATAAAATGGCTCTATTCTAGATGCTATTTATGACATTATTCCTGGTACCATTTACAACATTAGTTCCTGCGCAACCTACAACACAACTCTAGGTAAATTGTGGGGTGCTATTTTAGTTGGTGTTTCAAGTGTTATTTATGGCACTATTATTCTGGCGCTATTTCAGGTGCTATTTCCGATGTTGTTTATGGAGTAATTTACAACGAAAAGTATGGATCTAATACAAACATACCTAATCGCACCCATTTTTACACCGAGTCCAACTCATGAATTGAAAAACTCTAAAATATGGCACAATTTTATGTGCTATTTCCCTGTTCTGTTGTAGTGTGCATTGAGTGGGAATTTATAATCATGTAATCATTAATTTAAAGAAAAGAAAAACGATATTTGTAGAAATTTTGAATAATTTAACACATATTCAATGGAGATTATCCTGATCATGTACGATTGCGGAAAACATACACAATACATAAGCTCCTCTACGTTGATCATCAATATAGCAGCATCAATAACAATAAAACATCAAGAGCATTCACACATTAACACAGTATGTATCCCGGGGAAAGCATCTCGCTAGAAACCCCAACTATCTGTATATTAATGATTGAGTCATGTAACATTACACAGCATAATACTTCTCACAAGTATCTCCACCTCTGTTACACACAATACAGCTCAGATCTGATTCAATCACTGGCTCAAATCCCGCTGCTTGCCTGCCTCCGCTGCTCAATACCTGCACAAGAAACGATGATAATTCCAAGGAAGCCACGTCTTTCCTTGGCTAAATCACGTAAGAACAAGCTACAATGTGGGAAACTCATTGGCATACTCAATCCCCTGATTGTGCAAGATCTGATGCACAACTATAGTCACAACTGATAGCAATCTGATTCTCTAACACCTGTCCCTGCTGAACTGAACATGCACTGACATGCAACTGAGTTAACTGATGTATTCATTAGTGTATTATGAGTTAATAACTTGTGAAATAATTAATAACTAATTCACCCAACTCATCTCTAGTCTATTCGCCAGTTAAACTAAATACAACCAGTTTAACAAAGCTAAACTAAACACAACTCCATCAACTGCACCTCCAGTCCACTAAACTCAACTCACTTGATTTCTAACTGAAGTCATGCATGAAAATATTCAACTAACCCATAAGAACCACGTATTTCCTTCATGCAATTGCATGTGCCACATCCGTAGCTCGAACTGAAGTGCTCCAAGAGAATAAGATTAAGTTTATAGTCCAAATATTAATGTGAGATAATAATATTTGACTTTTCTATTTTTGACAGCCAGTCTAAAAATAGACTTGATCACTCACACTGTGATCACTCACACTTTCATCAAAAATAGAAGTCCATCTATTTTCTCAACTTGATCAATCATCCATAAACAATAACCTGCAATCCATAGACATGATCCATATGTCTAAAAATAGACATAGTCTAAAAATAGACTTGCGCCAAAAATAGCCTGCGGGCCCACTTAGTGAAGGCGACTCTTTTCACTAAGCTCCATCATCTTGTTGCAATCTCAACAATCTTTGAGGTTGAATATGTATGAGTGATAGCAGCATTAGATCTGGGAGACGGAGACCGAGACATCAAGCCAATCAAAGGAAAGCTTAGTCAAGAGGAGCTGGATAACATTTATAATGCCACAACTCAATGAGAGGATTATGTGAATCCCACAGCTAACAAAGTGCTAATATGGCATAGCATTGGATCCTGCACCTTGGATTTGGAGGAAGATTTGGAGAATTGGCGAAATTGGTTGCATGAACTCAATATGCAGAGGTGCACACACATAACTAGAATGGTACATTAGATAGTAGCTGAGCTGCATAATCCACCTCACTTTGATGGGTTGTCCTAGGTAGATATTTTTGTACAGGAGTTTGAAGAAAAAATACCAGAGTGTCAGAGGATTCCAATGCCAGATGATGCATTGCGTGAAACCCCAGCCAATTGGTGGATTGTTCATAAAGAATAGATCATGGGATGAAAACAATGTAAGTAGGTTGTAAGGATTATATTTGAGACTAATGTTGGGGTCGTTTGGGAAAATTATTTAGGCATGGAACACCCCAAAATGCACCTAAAGCGGTGCGTTGGACCAAAGGATAGGTGCCATAATAGGGGTGGGTGCATCAATTCATACACACATTGGACACCATTCCTACTAACTATTACATTGATATGGAAGTGCATAGGGGAATGCATGAATGGAATGAAATGGCCGAAAATTTCAGGGCCATGTTTAGCTTTGAAGTGAAGTAACTAGCGCTGGATAAAGCATTGAAGGTGTTGCAACAAAATATATGTGTTGTGAGGGAATCGACAATGCTAGAGAATGAATTGATGTGTTATGTGCATAGACATTTGCAATAGGTGAAGGAGTTCCTGAAATGCTATAATGTGGCAAAAAAATGAGAAGATGGGGATGACCATTGGAACATTAAAATTCTGGAGGTGGAAGGGGAACACATAGTAGATGGACCACCGTTGTAGTATACTGAATACAAAACTAATTGAAACCAAGAAGGTGAACATTGGGATGGAGGAGAGTCCCAATATTGCGACAATTGGGGACTACTGGGATGACAAGGGAATTGAGAAGGTTGCAGACTTACTGCATGAGTACCAAGACTTGTTTCCCAACACCTTTGAAGTGATGAAGGGAATTGTTAGGGAATTGGGAGAAATGGGGATCCCATTGAATCTTGATGATAAACCCATGAAACAGTGACCTTATCAACTGAACCACATTTATAAGGAGAAATTCAAATAGGAATTAGAGAAAATGCAATGAGTAAGAATTATCGAATTAGTGGAAGAATTAGAATGGATAAGCCCGATGGTGGTCTAGAAAAAGAAGACATATGAGATAAGGCTTTTCGTGGACCTGTGAAAGATGAACAATTCATGTGCGCACAACCCAAGCATGACATCTTTCCCACCCCATTCATAGATGATGTTTTGGAGAATGTGGGTGGGAAGGAGGTTTACTCATTCACTCATGGATTTTAGAGATATCACCACGTGAGGATCACTAAAAAAATATTGCCATAAAACCACCTTTGTGATAGAATGGGGATGTTTTTAATACACAGTGATGTCATTTGGTTTGAAGAATGTTCCAACCATTCTTTTGGTGGCCTCATTCAAGGAGTTCAATCATATGTTTTTAGAAGTCTATTTGAATGACTAGATAATGTTGTTAATTTTGCAGCTCAACGACAAATTTCCTCCTTTGGACAACCATCCTCGTCTAGAGAAGACCCTCTTTTCCCTTGGAATAATTTTATTTGGTCAAGGAAAAATATATTTTTAATATAAAAACACACATGTGCACGAAAGTTCAAGTCGGCTTAAAGATAAAATTGGGTCTCCAAGGAAGCATATAAATACAAGGCAAGTCAACCTCATTTGGCATCACATCAATTCATCCATTCTTCTCTCTCTCCTCTTTTGATTGGTTCGTACATCTAAAATTTCAAGTCTCTCTCTCACATGTGTGAATTAAAGGAAGGACAATTCTGATTTTCTCCATTGAATTTATGTTGGGAAAATTTGTCTAGTCGTTGACCAAGTTTGACTTGGTGTTTTAACCTCATTTGACCTAGAAAATTTCATTTTTTGGAGGCTAATTTTTTCTATGGAGAAGCTAAATTTTTCTAGGCATATTTGACTATTGTTGACTGTTAAATTTGACCTTTGAAATATGAAGGCTTACCGTAAACTTTTTCTCTCTTCGTTGACCAGGTTTGAATGAGCTGTTTGGGATTGTTTTGACTTCATTTTGAATAGCAAAGGAGGATGAGTATTTTGAACTTTGATCAAGATAATTGGGAGGAAGTTTGACTGTTGAATTATGATTGGTTAGGGCATCATTGTCTATTGTTGAATGTTGTTTACTTTGACTATATTTGACTAGGAACAAATTTGACTATTGGCTCATCATTTGGATATTGGTTGGTTGACTTTGTTGGATAGTCAAAGGATTAACTTTGACTCTTGGTTGATGAATTTATCATTGTATATCTCTGCAAATTTTTTTATGACAATCCAATAAGAATAATAATTTGAAAGGGATTCCCCCTTGTGGGGTTATTCCTTTGTCTTTGACCATATTTGGTGTCGCGTGTTAGTTATCTTGATTGTATTCTACTATACGTTTCATTTACTGTTCTATCTACAATTTCTATTTATCATTGAAAGATTAATTTGATTTCTAATTGAATATAGTATTGGGCTAAAGTGATTGTAACAACATAGAACAATGGAAAATTAACATGATATCATTGTGAAGGTGAAGACATGCCCAAAGAGACAAGATACAAGAGCAATCATCTTAGCCGAAGCAGCCCGCTTGACTTGGTCAAGATGTTTACCTCTTACTCTAGGGATCTTAAGAAGCTAGGTGACTCATATAACGTTTTTACTTGGAAGATCAGGTTGGAATTAATATTGGATGAAAATGATGTCTTGGAATATGTGGAAGGAAAAGTTCCCATACCTCTGAAAAATTCTCTTGTTGCTGCCAAATACAAGTATAAGAAAGGTGAGCTCAAAGCTAAGAAACTTATCATTGATGGTTTGGAAGATCATTTAATTGTTTCTATTGGAAGCTTGAAGAAGTCTAAATAAATCTATGATAAGCTGGTTGGGATGTATGAGGTCAAGAAATTGAATCATATCCTCTCCTTGAAGAATAAACTGAAGGAATTGAAGATGAACAAAGGGGAATCTGTGTAGTCCTATTTCATGAGAGTATCCCAACTAAGGGATCAATTGCAAATTGATACTGAGCATATATCTAACATAGAGTTTGTGATGGTCACTCTTCACGGTCTTCCTCCTATCTGGGAAACCTTCATCAATACTATAAGAAACAATAATGTACTTCCAACATTTGTGTTGAGGGGGTGAATATGTATTTAAAAAATCACTTAAGGGTGGATGCATCCAGTAAGTGCCTATATGCCTAGACTTCCTCTGGATGATGCATGAACGTATCATCCAAATTGGAATAAATCATATATCTATATTACATACTCCCGAAACTATGAGAGAAAGGCCTGGTTCTTTAGGAAGTCTTACCAAATGAATGCAAGATATAAAATCGCAATATGTCAATCAAGCTCCTCTGCTCCTGGGAACTATTGCCTTCTAGTAGTGCATCCGTTAGACTACCCCACCACTCTAAGAATATTGGAGATGAATAAAATCAATCATAACTTGGTGGACCTTGTTGGCTAAAGGTGAGAAGCTCTTGGAAAAAGGTGTTCAACTTGAATGGAATTACTATGTATTGGAAGCATCCCCACTATGTTGTGAAGGTTGTCTTTCTACGATCCTCAAATGAAATCTTAATTTGATGTTACCTTGAGAACCCATCAATGAATTAATAAGCTTTCTTCTCTCCAACATTCTCCAAAAATTCACCCGTAAACGATGTTGGAAATGGGTTATGAACACATGCATCATTAATCTTTATCAGATCTATGCATATCGTAATTTCGCCTTGCTGCTTCTTTTCCTAAACAACCATAGGGCTTACCCAATCAAACTCTTCTACTAACTCAATGATTCTAGCTTCCAACATTTTTTGTAGCTCTTTGCACACCTTCTCCTTATACTTAGGATTTAGAAGGTAAGGTCTCTGTTTCACAGGCTTCACATCGAGTTTTAAGGTGATCTTCATCACTCCCATATCCTCTTTCAAGTTCGAGAACTTGGTAGGAAACAAGTCCTGGTATTCACGCAATAGTTTTGCCACTTTAACAAATGTATCTTCATCCCAAAAATCACCTATCTTTGCAAGCTTAGGCTGTGCGTCAGACCTCATGTTTACTTGCCTAGTCTTCAATGGTTTTATTATATCAGGGTTCGCTGCTTTGGGTCCTTCAACTTTTCACTACCCCTCGGTCTTTGGAATGTTGATCTTCCGTGGATCCTCTTCTTCTTCTTCTGCAGTCACATTGTAGCATTCTAGTGCATGGCACAACTAGGTACTCCAATCTGGTTGAACCCATTCTATTGGTTCTTTAGGCATTCTAAAGATATCAGCCGTAATTTCCTAGAGTGCTTCATCAATGCACTCGAATCCATCCTCAAAGATGAAAGCTAACAAGAAAACTTCCCTCAATATATCCCATTTGACATCCCATGGCATAACTCGTTTTCCAAGAACCAATTCATTAGAATAGTATCCAAGGTGTGACAAAAGATATGCACCCTAACTGGTTATGGCTCTTCTCTACAAGCTTAATTCCACTGCATAATGTGTTTGCACAGATCATCCTTTTTACTGTATTTTTCAGTCATACGGGTATTAGTGTATCCAAACCTTAGCTTCATCATTCTCTTGTATTCCTTCCAATCAACGAAGCTATCCTTATGCGTACCCTATCAATGGGTAGGCGTAGCGCGTAGTACCAATTCAAGCACCTGGAAACGATGCTCTTCTAACACCTTTCTTTCAAACTTGTCCAAAAATAAATTAACATCATCTAAGCCATCATAATGCGGAATATTTCGTAACTCTGTGGATATGCACCGCAGTGATTTTGTCATCATATTGCAAAGTAGCATGGAAACTTCATGCAATCTATTATGCCAGTGTTCGAGCTCTTCATATGAATATGAGGTACAAGAGCTATCTCTATCCCATGCAATTCACCCATCTATAGTAGGATTGATCCAATATTTGTCACACATAGTAATCTTGTATATTTGATCCACATCATCTTCCTCCACATAGTCGTGCACTGGTTCAGTGTAGCATGCTCTTTCAACAGGGTCCAGTGGCATGATAACCCTAAGCACCTTCTTTTCAAATGTCATCCTTTGCTACTTCAAATTAATTATGACATCCATGTCAAAGGTCCAATCAATTCCTAGTAACACAGGGTAAGGATTGCTATCATCCACTATTTCAATTACTTCAAAATCCGCCAGATCACTTCCTCCCTCAATATCAACTCTTACCCCATACAGATGCCCCCATTAGAGTGATTTTTTGCTGGTTGGCTATGTGTAGTTCTATAGGAGACATTGTAACACATGTCTCCCCATTCTTTCTCATGTATTCTTAGGTATTACACTTACATCAGATTCGAGATCCAAGATGACTTGATCCATTTCATATTCTCCAATCTGCGCGCTCATCCTCATTTCGTGCCTTGTCCGCTTATTTTGTTTACCTAGTTTCCTTAGAATGCATTTCTCAGGAGGAGCCTTGAATTTACTTGTACAATTATCAATTAGCTCCTGGATTCCTTCTACTGTCTTCCTATCCTGCAACAACTTCATACAGGTTTTCATAAAATTATCCAACAACGAGTGATCCACATCCTGTGTTTCATTGTTTCCAACTAGTTTTTCTTGACTCCTTAACATAGAAGCCTGAACAAAATTCTTCTTGGCTTCGATGAAAGTTTCTTTAGCCATGTCGAGATCAAATCCAACTTCTTTTTTGGTAGGCTTTGACACCCATCCTTTGGTCTCCAACTGCTTTCCTTTATCTTCTCCTATGGCCATATCACTTCGTGTCACAATATTAATGGTATGGTCCTCTTTGCGAGGTTCTGCCCTCATAATTTGTATGTTTTGCGTAGGTTGTTGTGTATTTTTCTCCTACATATTGGCAATATTCTATCACATTATCATACTACCTAAAATATTGGCAAGGAGGATGCGTAGGGTTCTGGTAGTCGCACGCAAAATGTCCTCATTTTCCACACTTATAACATATGACTTGTCCACGACCTCTGCCAGCCCCTCCTCCTCTCCCTCTTCAATAGCCTTGAAATCCTCATGCCCTAATTCCAAGGCTGATTTTCTATTTACATTCAATATGTAGGGGTCTGCTCCATCATCAATTCATAGATTTGGTAGTTTCTCTCATCATGTCCAACTGATTTACAGAAAGTACAAAACAATTGTTGCAGTGTCTGAACAAATTTTTGCAAGAGGTGAAAATTATCAGTTACGTGCTTCCCAACTATCTAGCACATAATGCACCATAATGGTACTCTTGTGTTCGGTCCTGCAATGGTTTTTGGCTTTAGAGGCACGGGACCTCCTCCAATTAAGTAATTATGATAAATAGGGTAGTGATCCTTATCATATCCCTTGTCTTTTCATTTTATACACCAGACTTCAGCACCACCTCTGGCTGAGCTTCCTTCCCTATCTTCAATCTTTGCAACTCCATGTGTAGGCTTGCCAGTTGTGATTGAATATGTTGTACTCCAACATCGTATCCTGGACTAGTGAGGCTTCTAACCTCATCGCGATATCCATAGCCTCTACTTGCATTCCTATCTTCTGCTTTGATAATGGTAATCTCAGATGAGGCAAAAATGAAGCAATGTGTCAGTGTCTGTGTTGATCATCCGTGATCTTCATATTAGCCTGCTGGATTAGGTATTTTAGCCTTTCATTGAAATCCCACGAGGAGTCATTTACCCTCTATTGTATTTCCTTGAACTCGGTGACAGTCTGTCACTAAGACTTAGGCTTCTTAAACTCATTGTTCAATGCCCGTTGAGTCTCTGCATCGTCGCACTAGGTCTATCTTGATAGAACTTGATATACCAAGTCAACACTCTATCCTATAGCGCTGTGACCAACATCACTTTCTTTATATTATCATTAGTAATTTTCTGCACTATCCACACAACATTTGTAACGAACTAGAATTTTTTGGGTCTTCGCTTCCCACCCCTCTAAATATTGGCACCTTTATTGTGCTTTCCATGTTGAATGGTTGGTGCGGAGGTGGAGGTGGAGGTGAAGGTGTATGTGTATGTGGCGGAGGTGGAGGTGGAGGTGGAGGTGGAGGTGAAGGTGTATGTGTATGTGGCAGAGGTGGAGGTGGAGTGGATGGGTGAGGTATCCTCGGGATACTCTGACTTACTATCTACAATGCACTTCATGGTGTACTCAGAATAGTTCCTTCGTCATCGCTAGAAGAGGATCCTAAATACTTACCTCATGGTCCCTTGAAGAACCTGTGCTCGACTTCGCTATAGCTGATGTTCATGTCAATCACGAGCTCAATGATGAATCCTTCTAAGATACGATCAATCTAGTGATCAACAACCCTCGTGATGTTATTTTTTGAATCTTCTAGGTGGTTCACTAGCTCTAGAGTCCACACAATAGGGATGTGAAGCCTCCATGTACCTTGATTGTCCGCTAATTTAGACAGCGACTTGTGCGATTCACAAGGGAAGAAATAGAAAAAGGCTTCAATTTCATCTGTGTATAGGTATCTATTCAACCATTGCTCCTTGGATAACCATGAGTTTCTATTCTCCTGAGCTGCAAACGTGTGCAACTTTAGATCGAGCCACTTTTTGATTTCCTTCTCAGTAGGGAACCACTTATTCGACATCACACATTCCTCAGATAGATCCTGGTCCCAGGAATAGAACCCTTTGTTGGCTTGATGGGGCCTAACCTAGGTTAAACCTTATCTACGCCAATCAACAAAACCCTAATTATTGGCACTTTTGACAACAACCCGCATAGCGCAGGCTATAATCTCACCTAAAGCAGTATTGGGGGATGCTAGAACCAGGTTTCTGCATCCAAAGGCTTGTGTGATGTGTTCTTCCTATCCTTATGGCTTAAATATACCTTTTTACACCTTTAACCCTTCCGAATAGATAACTAATGCAAATCTATCTAAACAACTTCTAGATCTTCACGAAGGTTTCTAATTATACTTAACATGCATAAATATTATAGGTCTACTAGTTTCGCACAAAAAATAAGCATTAATTCATACAAATCATAAGATATAGATAAGAAACATGAACTTTGTAGAAGTAAATAATAAGACACAAATGCACTAGATTCAGCTCAAAACATTCTTTATTAACTATAATCGTTCAATTATAGAATTTTCTTCCTTGTGCACTCAGCTGCAAGGGCCTGCGCACTTAGCCTGCAGACTTACCATGGTCTCCGCACACTCAGCAGCATCTCCGTACACTCAGCAGCATGAGCATTCCCCTTTTTCCTAAGTACATGAAACATACCTTTCCTACCTTAGCACCTTGCCCTTACAATGATTCTTTTTAAAAGGTTACTTCTTAAGAATCGCTATGACTCGTCTATATATATCATTTGATTTACAATACCATGGTCCACGGACCATGGGCGGGTCTCAAAACCACTTTATCACCTATCCACCTAAGGGACTAAAGTCCCTTTGAATTGTACTACCTTTGTTCTCCTCTTCCACATTTCACAGAGAATTTACATTCGTTACAAAAATATATTTCAAAATTGACCCAAAACTCGACCAAAATGACCCTAGGTACCGCATCTCAACAATGTCATTCAATATATAACATATGTAAGCATGGTACAATTAAAGAACTTGGATGACATGCCATGTGAGGGATTTGTTAATGGGAACATGCTCAAGCTATATAGTGATAGAAGAGTTCTTGTGCATTCTATGTGAATGAGATGGATGAGCAGTCTACCATATTTACATAAATAAGGTAGATTGGTGATGAGTGTTATGAAATTTAGAATGGTGGTGGTTGAATTAAAAGTTTTCTATTAATTTTTGTTCATAAATAAGTTGAACATTGCACACTAGAGGAGCTACTGCATTTGAATGGAAAATGAAAAGTGTTGGTGGTTTCCTTACCATAAGTCTATGAATGATAGTCATAGGGTCCAAGAAGTCAGTGACAATGAGACTAGGCAAGTGGCATGATAACTATGATAGAATGGGGTAAGGTCACATCAATACAACTATACGCTGGGAAGTCTGACAAAAACATGTCACTGGGAACCTAGATGGTACAAAATTCAACAAATATGTGGAAAATACATTTAAGGTGGATAAATTGTAATCATTTGAAAAAATAGGTACTTATTAAAGAAATTGTTGCCGATGGATCATAATCATGATAGAAAAAGGCAGTTGTCCTCTCCACTTATAGCAAAAGGACACCAATTGGGATAACAAACCACCTCATATAATGGTGCAATAAAGAGATGATGGCTTAGGAGTGTGAAATGGGAATGTGGGAGTATGAGTTAAATAAATAAATGTGTGACAATTGGCTCATGAAAGGAAATAAGTGGAGAAGAGTGAGTGAAATAGAATCTGCAAAGTAAAGAATTTGAATCCGAGTCGAGCTGAGTGAAGAGGAGTAAGATTTGTGGTGAGAAAGTGAAAAGTATATATCTATGGGAAGAGAGACTCAAGAATTTGAGGAGTGAAATACACGCACAAATCACTCTTTATCCTCGTCGAAGGGTAGCATGAGAGAGCTCTCAAATGCAAGGAATATTTGAAGAAAGAAGACTTAGAAACAACACAAGAAGACGCCAGACTAAAGATAATTTTAAGGAGGGCTAAGCCGATGTACGTACTACCATTCAAAGAACCCCTAGTGTCGATGTTAGTCCCTAGAGGATTCAAATATATTGTAGAAATTCCGCTCCTCACACCTAGGGTGCATAAAGAGGGGAAAATGCAGAGTTTTCTGGAGCACATTAAATATTTAGATTATGATCTTTGTGACCCCTCTTATCTCCTTGAAATCCAAGACTATTTGCAACAAGTATTGAATTTGGATAAGGTGCGCAAATTGAAGCTGCATAATTGGGCCTGTGGCTTGGAGACAAGCATGATTTTAAACTTGTTCCACATCCCACATTTTGTCCATGGGGATGAAGTGAGTGCAATCATGAAGTGTTTGCTTGTTTGTGTTCATGGGGGATGTTCATGGCTTGAAAAACCTATGCCAATGAATATAGACCTAATTCATAGGATTAAAGACCTCCTGGTTGAAGGGGGATACCTAGGACCCATAATTAAAGACAATAATCTTTGTGACGAGGTGACTAAAACATATAAAACAAAAAGGGGAAGTCGAGGGTATTTGATTTCACTAGTGAATTACCAAGCCACCAGAGTTGTTTTGAAAGAAATAACTTATAATATATTATGTAAATTTTAGGTGAACGAGGTCCCAACTAGGGTTATCATGGTGGAAAACCATTGTGCCAATGGATAAAGGATAGTTTGGGTGTCTTTTTGTTGAAGGAGTTCCAGCAGAACTATTTGGACACTTAGGATTAAAGCATAGAGTTCCATTATGCATGGATTTTAATTTTTCTTGCTTTAGTAGTATGGGAAAGACTATATAGTTTCTAACCAGTGACTAAACCTTGTCAACGTATTTTAGCAACATAATTCCAAAATTTTTGGACATTAGAAGAACCATAGTGGAAGAAGTTCAATACCACAATGTTTTATCTTTATGGGGTGTTGTCTAGGTAAATCCTCTCTACGAACAGAGATGATCCTTCTAGCCTAATGAGTGGGACTAGAAACCTAAGTGACAATATACTAGACACTTTCCTAATTTACAATTGAAATGGGAGACAAAGAAGATGGCCTACCTCGTTTTGATGCTATCTCGATCTCCTTTGTTGAATACCTTGAATCACCTGCATCACAGGCTGATTCTTGCTGCTCACAACGCTTATGCACCTGCACAAGAGATCAAGACACAGCAAGGCACACAAATACAAATAGAATATTCAAAATAAACCTACTTAAATGATCTAGGAATGTTAAGATAGATGATACATGAGAATACACATCAATGGAAAATGAACAAGGAGTTGTATATTAATAGAAAAGAAGGGGAAGCATACAATGAAGCCTTGATGTTGATAGGTTCTCCTTGAATGAATGTCCAAGTCCAAGCTAAGATCTCCAAGCAATCCTTCTCCAAGACAAATGAGTAGCATCTAGGCACAATCTTAGCGTATGGGTAAAAATAGCCATAGACCAACCATTTGGGAATGGGAGAGGATAGATATATAGGATGGGAAAGGGAGTTAGGATCTCTCCAAATATAGGAGTAGGCCCTCACCTCAAGGAGGTAGCTCATAGGGATAAGACCAAGAGGCCAAGTTGGGAGAACTTTACCTCATCTATTCCAAATAACCTCCATCTCGCCGCTCTGGAAGCTTCTAGATCATGAAGCTTCTCATCCTCTTTGGAAAAATTGACTTTTTTGGATCATCGCAAGTATACAAGTAAACAGAGTAATGCTATCGTGGGTTAGGTATAATACACCAGATGACCATCGCGGTTTTTAGTCTCATAAGAGCGATGATTCTCAAATTAGGGTGTAAGAGCTATCTCCTTCAGGGGAAGCTCAAGGAATTTTCCAATCAATGTCTTAAGGAGATCTGAGTTGCATATATGACTGAGTACACTACATAATGGTCATGTTTCAGGAACTTCGGGGTATGTCACAAGGAAGTGCAGGATGAGTGACAAAATACTCTGTAACAAATGCCCCCTAAATCATGAAAGCAGAATGGGGAGTGATGGATGAGATGTTTTACGAGCTTTTCCAAGGATGAGGACAAACATTATCGGGAGACCCGTAAATCAAGGACGCATATACATATACATATCTGATATTAATAAATGAATCCATAGTATGGATGCAATCGTCCGAATGATAAGGACTATATGAAAGGATCCATGGCATGGGCGCAACCATCCAAATGAGAAGGATCATCTATAAATCTAAGATCCAAGGTATGGATGTAGCCACCCGATATAGAAGGATCATCATAAATGAAATGTCCCATGGTATTGTCACAACCATCCATATAGAAGAAACATTTGTACAATTATGAATAACACATAACTCCACGCAACCTAAGTCATATGAGATAAGACTCAGGGTCTTGCGCTCCATCCCAACCTGATCAAAGTACAAATTCTAACATGCCAATGAATGTGTCAAAATTGAACATGCTAAAAAATTCCTGATTACTGACCCATAATGTGGACCGTTAACAAGCATGAGAGAGACCACCAATGATGACAATGGCTCTTAAGGTACAATAGTACAATCTGTGAATGTGATAATGAATCTGAATTCAAACACTCGTGGAATCACCCGATCAAAGGCAAGTGATGAAAACCTCTTGTCAGATGCGAAGAACTTGCCATTAAGGCATGCAATCTCTAGGGTACTGAAAGGGAGTTTCTAAGTCATCTTCTTGGATAATGAGTTGAAGTCGACAGGAAGTGACCCATCGAAGGAGGACCATGATGCATCCCCAATCATCGACACAAAAAAAGGAATAAAATGGAATGAAATGAATAAGATCCAAGACTGTAACAATGGGTCAGATAATGTATAGGTAAATAATTGCAGATAAGACTTCTCTTGAATGTTGGCGACACGAATCTGAAGAGGGGAAACACTGGACCCAACATAGGGCTAAAGGTCATGATGAAAAACTGAAATAGTCAAATGAGAGGCAAAAAATGGATCACCCAAACTCGGAAGGACACGTCACTGAGTGAGGACATCCCAAACCCGACACAAAAACATAAGAGTGTCATGTTCAAGAGTGACATGCTGCCTATACAAAAGATGTTTCATTTTAATTTTTCCTCGCTATTTCTAGTGACTACCCCAGTTATTTTTATCACAAGCTTGAAGGGGATAGCAAATTCTTGTCATGTAAGTTCATTCTTCGAATGAATCCATCCTAGGAAGTTTTACGAGTCCTAGGAAGGAGAAAATTGGTCTCATCATGGTGATGAGTCTTTCATCATAAAATTTTAATGAGTTCGACCTAAGAATAACTCGATATATTTTTCATATTTAGAGAGTTTGAAAAAGAGACGAAAAAGAAAACCCCATCATGTCCCTTTTCGTAATTTGTCCCTCGAACCCAAAATGGTAGAAAAAAATATTCGAGAGAACCTCTTGACCATATCGACCAAGGTGTACCTTTTTCATAAATAGTCAATCTCAACCTGAAAAATGGGTAAACATATACTGAGATGATGTCAATTCATTTTTTTTAATGAGTTTGAAAGGAAGATTACTCAACAATATTTTCATTTCTCGAGTGTTAGAAAAGAGTTGAAAGATGACTCCTCCTAGAGGAATGAGTGGTAAAAAAGGATAGCAATTGGTTTTGGTAATGATGGACTTGCTCAAAACATGTAATGGTCAAGAGGCTGGCTAATAAGGTCACTCATCGTGGATGTTCCTTAGGCACAGGTAAAAAAACCATGTGAAAGCATATGATCATCCAAAGATATGGTGACGATGGAATGAAAGAACCAGGGCTCATCTGGAAAAAGATCGACTGATAAAAACAACAATCATGAGATGTAAAATGGGAATGGTTTCATTTTTACACAAGCTTGAAACATGAGAAAATATGCTTGAGTATACTTGAAAATGGTTTCATTTTTTCACTAGCTTGAAACAGAAACAAACTATGGTTGTGTTTGGTTTCATTTTTACACAAGCTTGAAACAAAGATAAAATATTCTTGAGATAAGTTTGCATGCCCCCATCATAATGACTCAATTTGAGTTACATACCCCCCAAGCTTCACCCCATTCACCTAAGTAGACTACTAGTTACTAACAAGTGGATGGGATGAAGGTTCACTTACGAGATCAAGTGAAAGACTCGACTGAAATTTTACGAGATCTAATCAAAGACTCGAATTGGAAGGGGATTTGTTTAATTTTTTAATGAGCTTGACATAGGAAAAGAACCATGCTCACGAAAACTATTTCAATTTTTAATGAGGTTGACATAGTAAAAGAAATATCCTCATATCCCTTGTTTCATTTTTTAAGGAGCTTGACACGGGACAAGGGACTCTTCTCCATGATACTTATTTAATTTTTTAACAAGGTTGACATAGAAAAAGAACTATCCTCATGGAACCTATTTCATTTTTTAATGAGGTTTACATAGTAAAAGAACTATCCTCATGGTCATTGTTTCATTTTTTAAGGAGCTTGACACAAGACAAGGAACTTTGCTCCAGCATTTGATCAAAAACCAAAAGAGGCCATGGCTTCCAAAAGTTTCTCATCAGATGAGAGAACAACACTCTCGAAGGGATACATGTCTGGGGATGCAAAGGACAAA
The DNA here is from genome assembly GCA_000404065.3 of Pinus taeda. Lineage (NCBI taxonomy): Eukaryota > Viridiplantae > Streptophyta > Pinopsida > Pinales > Pinaceae > Pinus > Pinus taeda. The sequence goes on from APFE031697732.1 coordinate 101,783, forward strand.
TTAGGCTCTAATGACCCCAGTACATGATGTACTACATCACCTACTAGATGATCAATAGATGTGGGCATGGAATAAGTGGCCACGTAATTAATCTGTGGCAAGTGATACTGCTTGCAAATAAGAAAAGAAGGGGAAGCATACAACCATCAATTGTATATTAATAGAAAAGAAGGGGAATCATACAACCAAGCCTTGATGTTGATAGGATCTCCTTGAATGAATGTCCAAGTCCAAGCTAGGCTCTCCAAGCACTCCTTCTCCATGCCAAATGAGTAGCATATAGGCACATAAGGGTGCCAATAGACATAGACCAACCATTTGGGAATGGGAGAGGATGAATATATAGGCCAGGAAAGGGTGTTAGAATCTCTCCAAAGATAGGAGTAGGCCCACATCTCAAGGAGGTAGCCCATAGGGATAATACCAAGAGGCCAAGTTGGGAGAACTTGACCTCATCTATGTTGAATAACCTTCAACTCACCGCTTTGGAAGATTCTAGATCACGAAGCTTCTCATCCTCTTTGGGAAAATTTCCTTTTTGGGATCGTCGTAGGTATACAAGTAAACAAAGCGATGCCATCACGGGCCGGGTATAATACAACATGCGAACATCACAGTTTTTAGCCTCATAAGAGCGATGATTCTCAAATTAGGGTTTAAGAGCTATTTCCTTCAAGTGAATCTCAAGGAATTTTCCAATCAATGTCTTAAGGAGGATCTGAGCTGCATATATGAATGATTACACTGCATAATGGTCATGTTTCAGGTACTTCATCACAGGGAAGTGCAGGAGGTGTGACAAAATACTGTGTAACATGGGGATATGCTACACAAAGTTATTAGGGATGAACCTGAGTTGATTGAATAAAGCGTAATGTAGTTCAAGGGTGTGGCACAATTTAAATCTAACTCACAATTCATTTGGATTTTGTCGCCCAAGGACCCTGATCTCTATTAGTGGAGAACAAGTTACTGGTTGAAAATATAGGAGGTTGAGGACATAGTGGATCATGGGAGGCTACTTGGAGAGTACTAATGGAGGACACACTCGATGTTGAAAACATATCAAGAATAGAAGAGATGGTCAAGACCCCCGGGGGTTAGGAGTAACAAGAGGAACATTCTCTTGCTGTTCAAAATCTATTGCCCTAGGAAGGACCGTCAACGTTAAGGGAACAACTGAAATCAGGGAAGAAAAGAGTTCTGAGGAGTACCACGAAGAGAATATCATCAACAGGAGCCAAGAAGAAGTAGAAGACTACCCACGTATCTCTATTCCAAAAAATTCTAATAGAGGATGGATTTGAAATGATTGGGAATCATATGGAGGATGTAGCAATGACAAATTTTGGATAATCTGTAGCATATGATGAGTGAGATAAAATTCCAAGCTGATCCTCTAGGTGATTTTAATAGAGTTCAGAGGATTTCCAACTACAACATTTGGGTTTCAACCTTAGGACTGCTTAGGTGCACTTGATGCATCCTCATCCCAGTAGACCAAAATAATATTCCATTTACCAAACATATCTATGGAAGAGTGGGAATGGGATGCACAATAATGTATTTCTTCTTCGGATCAAATCAATTTAATACTATCTGGATTGGGTGTGGAAGAACTGATGCAGCTACAATGCAAGATAGTCTACAAATTACAAGACAGACAGATAGGGACCCAGAAAATATTTGAACAAAAGTAGGAGACTGAAGAGAAAAGACACCAAGAACATGAAATGTTAGTAGAATACATAATAGAGTGGCACAATACCTTAGCACAACTATATGCAGAGCTTATAGAGGGATCCATTGATGAATCAATTTCAACAAAGGAGATAGTAGCAAAGGTCAAGGAAGCCATATGGGGCCTGAATACACAAGTGACATAGAAAGAAGCCCACCAACAACCACATACACTGCGAGAGGAATGACAACGTAGAGAATTGGCCCAGCAAGTGAAAGAATAGATGGTTATGTATGAGAATAGGTGTCATATATTCCTGAGTAAGTGCTATGGGGTAAAATGCACGGGATGAAAACTACCCTCAAAGGCCTTCCTGAGACCTCCGATAGACCGTAATATTATCTGCAAAAGCTACCAGTTACACACATTTTCATCTATCAAACATAAATCGACAGGATATGGAAAGAGGATCACCTTTGGTTCCTTCTAGATTCGCTTGGGGATCTCCGTGCAGCAAGAAGAACTCATTCTAAGTCGGCTCTAAGATAATTCCTGCACAAAGGACAAGGAAAACCAATCACAACATATGCTTCTGAAAACAAATGTAAGAATCCGTAACAAACATGTATAAATGTATAAATGTATCTTTTCATATTTAGAGAGTCTGAAAAGATCATAAAGAGAGACTCCATGGTGGTCCCTTTGTCATAGTTGTTAACCGAGGGCGACAAAAGTTTAATAGTATACTTGGATTGGTTACTTTTCCGTATTTTAATCTATTGAATCTGGATGAAGAGAAACCTTTTTCCAATAGATGTCGACCTCATTTTGTTATGAGTACGAGGCGACAGACTAAACTCGTGTTTTGTCATAACACTTTAACAAGCTCAATAACAAAAACTCAGGATTTTTCATTTTTTTAACGAGTAAGAAAAAATACCAGAAATAATTCTTGGGTTATCTTTAGCATGTTTAACGAGCAGCCAGACACGGCTTGGGATTTTTTCAGTTTAAATAGAGAAAAAAGTGCCTAAAAAGGATACTCCGCTGGTCTTTTTCAGTTTATGAGCTGGAACAAGATTAAAAAAGAGGTGCTCAGAGCATCGTTTGCATATATTTAACATGTGAAAATGATGAAAAACTCAGGGATGTTTGTATTGTTTAAAGAGTGATAAAATATCCTTAAAAATGCTTTACTGATTGTGGTATGGATGTTTAACGAGCCCTACTACAAAAACTCGGAGATGTTTATATTTTTTAAAGAGTAATAAAATGTCTCCAAAAGTGCTCAGCCATTGTTAGATAGATTTTAATGAGCTTAACGATGAAAACTCGGGGATGTTTATATTTTTTAAAGAGTAATAAAATATCCCTAACAGTGCTCTATCCGTCTTTGTAGTATTTTAATGAGCCCAAAGAAGAAGAATTGAGGTTTTTTTGGATTAATAAGTAAGAAAAATACCATAAAAAGAATGCTCAATCCTTCTTGATCTTATGCTTGACATTAGAAGGGTCTATGCCATGCATTTCCTCATAAGACCAAGGAAAAACATTGCAGGAGTCCCTAAACGGGTAGGTGAAGCTCACAATTTCCTCAGGATTGTGATTGGCTCCACTCTATATGTTTTCCATGATGGTTGTCATGACAGAAATATCGGGGAGCAATGTTTGTGAAATATTGCTCCTATTTCCTTCCAATTCCAAAAGTTGGATAGTAGTATACGATGAAGAAATGATTTCATGTGTGTTAGGTGACAGGATTTGAAGAGGCATCATGTCTGAATCAGATATCGAAACATGATGGTGCGAATCCTCCCAAGGTCATTCTTCTAACTTCGTGATCTCTCTAATAGCTTCATCCATCAGTAGGACTTGATTGAGTGGATCGAAAGAAAGAGTGGTTATGGGAGGGGTAGTAGTACCGTTAGCTGAAACCAAAGTGATTGGAGATTCAGATGCAAATTGAATGGCTTGGTAGGTTGATTCAGCTGGTGACATCGACATTTTCTCTCCGTATGTGTCAATGTCCCAAGGAGATGGTAGGACCCATGGATTGGTCTATTCATGAGGAATAGATGAAAGCATATTGACCATCTGTGGAACCTTGGGCAACTAAAGAGGGAAACAACCCATGAGGGAAGAAGCCTTCAATAGACCAGTACCGATACTGATGTAAGAGTCAGTTCCACCTCCTATTAGGGGTACAAAGCCACTTGGTAATGGTGAATAATTAGGGGTGCACAAAGACAATTGATCTACTTTAACTACCTTTGCATCCAATGGAAATTGGATGTTGCGAAAGAAATTAGATACGACGGTCATCATGGCATATGTCCAACTATCACCCAACAAGAGATTATAGTTGAGTTTTCTGTCTACGACTTCTACGTCAACTATTACTATTTTCCCAGCCAAAGTGATGGGAAAACTAGCTAAGTATCCTTTTGGGACAAAGGTATGGCTATTGAAAGCTTTAAGGGAGTTCAATGTTAGGGATAGGGTTGGGGAACCTAGGGTGAGCCAACATGAAGCCGACATGACATAGGTTGAAGCACCTTCATCAATTATAGTTTGGTGTATACCTTTACCTTTCGAAGTGATATGCACCTAAAATGCAAGCTGGTGGGAAAGGGAAGGTTTACACTTGTCCATGTAGAAAATAGCAAGCGTGCAATCCATAGGGTCAATACCTCTGATAGCCGAAAGCAAAGCTTTTCGTTGGCTAGGGCATGTTTGTAATACTTCGAGCGCTAACATAGCTGACGAAGCTTGCACCAAATCCTCTACGATATTGTAGTGTTGGGCGGCACATGTAGATGCATTATGAATTGTGCGTCTAAGTTCCCCCTTGGGGGGTCAAATTACAAAGTCCTCAACTGGCCTTTCGATATGTAGATCGTTGGGTGGAAATGGGCTTTGACCTCAGGATGTTTCTGCTGATGGAGTGTCAGGAGCTCCATAAGATTTGGCTCTTGTGGCAAGATCTACTGTTCCAAATGTGTAAATGGCAGAAGGTCCTTCACCAGTTGAAGGATATTGCGAACCATCATTGCCTGCTAGAGTGGGTTGTTGTTGGTTTGCAATAATATTCTGCTGCTGTTGAGTGGGAAAAGGATTCCTAAGGATAGCAGGGGTCTTACCAGTATCCCTTTTGGCAAGGTAATCTGTGCATTCCTAAAGCCACGGACAACGCCAAGTTTCATGGTCTTCAGCATAGAGTTTGCAAGGAAATTTGGAAGGTTTATCCTTTTCATCAGCAATAGGTGCAACGACCCTCTATTTTGGCTTGGGCTGCTTGGGTGATTGCTCTTCAAAAGGAGTGGTCTTTTTCTTATTCTTCTTGTTCTTGCCACCGGATTTCTATGTAGACTACATAGAGTTAATTGCAGTGGCAGGAAGAGAAGTCGCTTTGGTAGAGGGGTCCACTGCCAGCTTGGCAACCGAACCACTAAGTTGTTTTACAGTGACTCTAGAGGTTGCGCTGACGATCCCGTTAGCGTGCGCTCTAGGGTGTTGAGTGGTGGGAGGATTGGGGTTACCGGGAGCATAGGGGATTATGTCATAAAGAGTTCCAGACTGTGAATATATCAAATACAAGTGCTGTGCACGACGTATGGATTGGTCTTCAGTGACCGCACCACCTAGAGAAACATCTCTAGTGATTTGCAGAAGTAACGTCCTGCATAACCAGTCAGTTAAGAGAATGTCTAGGAGGGGAGCTTTGACTAATCTCTTCCTACGTCTCCATTCATGTATATGATCGAAGATGTGGGTGGCGGTATCCTGATGAAATGAAGTGAGGAGCTTTGTCCCAATCTCATAGTGGATAGGTAGCTAGAAGTGCTTTAGGAATTCCATTGCTAAATTATCGAAGGTATTTACTGACACACATGGTAACTCAATATACCACTTTGCTACATTGCCAATAAGGGTGCAGGGAAAAAGACGTAACCAGACACTATCATCCACCATGGAGTTAGAAACACTCCAAAGATGGTAGGTGGTGATATGGGTGCCTAGATCCTCCCCTTGTTTTCCGTCGAACTTTGGAATGTCCATTGGTATTTTATGTGGGATCGGTAGCCATTGTAAGTTGTGGTAGATTGGGTCGTTTTTTAACTTGTATAAGTCGGGAATATCCAATGTTGCCAAAAAAGGCAAATTGTTGGGTGTCCCCGACTCGAACCATGGTGATGACGGATGAACTGAGGAGCTCGGTGCTCCTCCCATCACTTGGTTCCCTAATGTACATGGGCTGCGTGGTGTAGCAGTTGATTTGTGGTATAGTGTTGTAGAGTGGATTTCCATGAGGATTTTGATACTGGGGTATGAAATTTCCCCCAGTATAAGTGGTGCCGCCTTGACTCATCTGAGCTTGTGAGTAGGGTGCCCCCAAGGATTCGGTGGGAATCCCTTGTGGATTCCCAACTGACACAGAACTAACCATGTGGCTTTGATTAACAGAGGGAACACTCATGTCAATTAGCGACTATCCATGCATGCCTGAGAATGGCAGGGGAACTGTGACATTTCCCGCCAGCATGTGCATATTGGGAATCGCCCCATATATTTAACTCTAGCGGTTGGAACTATACATTAGTGGCCGACCTTGGTGTTGGTAAACTAGAACTGCGCCCATAGTGCCGCATTGAGTGTTATATCGAGCACTATATGTGGCACTAGTTGAAGGTATGCTTTGTGGCACCATAGGAGTGGAACTTGGCATCTGTTGGGTTCCACTTATAGAGGGTGTTATGTGAGTTGCAGTACTTGGATGGATGGGATAGCGGGATTCCACATTATTGATGTTGTCACGACCGACAACTGGGGAAGTGGTAGAGGACCAACATTGTCTCTATAATTCCACAACCCTTGAGGCGTCGACTGGATAGATGGGAAAGTTTCACCTACTGGAGAAGGAAGTACAGGTACTGCGGGAGTAATGATAGATTTCGACATATTTGTAAGCAGAGTGTTAAAATGAGGAAGAAATCCTTTCGTAAAGAAATCCTCCAGCAAACCAGAATTGTTGGTCATCCACATAGACCCTGTGTGTGATTTAGGAGACTGATTCCTCAAAGATGAGGAATTTGAGTCACTGGAACTCGGCGGATCCTCAATAGTAAGTGGAGGAAGTCCTAACAATCGTCTGGATTGACAATGAGGGCCGGATATAGCCACAATGACTGTTAAGTTTTATCAAATAGATTTTAATGTGATATAATTTAAAGTCTCAAAAACAATAGCACTCAGGTACCTAAAAAGAAAAATACACTAAATATGTCAATCAACAAATAGGGAAAATTACCTTGTCTGATAAACACCGATTACCGAAGATGAAACTCAGTTTCTCAATGAGTAACAAAGAAGGATGGCCAAATTACAGTTACTTTTGAGCTTCGCCCGAACCTTAGATTAAGGGGCCAAGTACTCTCGTGAAGATGAGCACCCTCCCAAACACTGAAGACAAAGTAGGTCAGTCTATTTTAGGTACCAAGACAGCCTATCCCAGTCACCTTGTGTAAGTACCTAGAAGGTTTGGCCACTAGAGATACCTCAAATCACAAACATTACCAGGGGGGACATTGTCGTAGACAACACGCTGTGTTGGCAGGATACCTGAGTCCCCGACTCAATTCCGAAATCCCCGAAGGGACCGCCAATACACAGAATGCTCAAAGGAGTTGTAAGAGAAGGCAGGCTACCTTCAATCACAGTCTGATGTTGTCTCATATTTCACTTCGTTGTTAGTGGAGTGGTCCTAGTAATATGAGTGCAGAAGGATTTTTCACTCTTAACGACACTAGTTTTGATTTTCAACCTTGGACAATACACTCACATGCTTATCCCAAGTTCCTAATCTAGCTAATGTTGGTTTGCTCAAAAAAGAGTAACTGATTGATTTTAACGTAAATTTTAGTGTACTTGCTTATTTGTCTTTGGTAGGGGTGTTGACGTATGAATATGGTGAGACTCTCGACTCAATAAACCATGCAGAACAATGCTTTGAATTATTTTTTCAATTTCTTATGCAAACAAGTCTTATTCTACACATGCATCATTTCACATATTCATGGATTCGTTAGTGCATATAAAGCCATTCAACACTTGCATAACTGAAAGTTTCTTTTCTCAATATTCCCTAACAACTACTGAAAACCAAAAAGAAGCAACCTGATGTAACTATTTCGACAGAAGGAGATATACATTTTATCAGCTTTTCTTTTAAAAAAATGACTTTAAGAGAGAAAAACTAAAACATTTTCTTAAAAAATAAATTTTTAAGACACCAAATTTGTTAACATGATACTATTGTAGATCTTACTTTAGCCCTTGAGACAAGTTCCCCCCCTTTTGGTCCACAAAATCTCTTGAAAAACATGGAAATGGGTAACTAACACTCTATCTCTTTGTAAACAGAGAGTTTGTTTGGCCACTAACGCTCTCTGTGCATAGTCAAAGAGCTTTATAAAGCTCTGTGTAGACTAGCAGCCTGCGTTAGTGAGGGGAATAGCTCAAAAAGAGGGCTTTTAGGATCAGGTTTTGAGGAGAATGCAAATTTACAGGATGCAACAAGATAAATGGTGGATTTGGAAAGGATTTGAAGAAGCGGGAAGCTCATAGAAGAAAGAGAAGATATGTGAGGAGTTCGGGTAACCGGGAACTAGATGTATAGTCCCCAATGGAGTCGCCAATTCTACTATGGGGTAAAATGCATAGGATGAAAACTACCCTCAAATGCCTTCCCGAGACCTCCGACAGACTATAAGATTATATGCAAAAGCTACTAGTTACACACATGTTCATCGATAAAACATAAATTGATAGGATATGGAAAGAGGATCACCTTTGGTTCCTTCTAGATTCGCTTGGGGATCTCCATGCGGCAAGAAGAACTCCTAAGCCGACTCCAAGACAATTTCTACACAAAGGAGAAGGCAAAACAATCACAACATATGCTTCTGAAAACAAATGTAAGAATCTGTAACAAACATGTATAAATGTATAACTTAACTACTCAACTCGACAAGCATCAGAATGAACAAATAAATGTACAATATCACCGAAACTTTGGAGTAGGGAACACAACTACAGTTCTATATTCAGAATGGAAGAGTGATTACAACAATCTATTGTATCAGCCTTCCTTACCCCTTCTTCCTCTCTCTCTCTCCTTCTTTCAGCTAGCTCCTTCAAGAATATGACAGTTCATAACAACTCTATGGGCTATCCTTCCAAATGCTCCGATCCTTTTTGTAATGGCCCTCTCGTTGCTTATATAGCATTCGAATTAGGGCTGCCAAGCTCCATCTAGAGTTCATTAGGGAAAAAAACATGAACCTGCCATGTTTACAAGTTTTTCCATTTGCCTTATTCTCAGAATAGAATTCCTCCAAATACCTTGATTTTTGGAGTTTCCTTGCTTTTCTTGCGCAAATTTAGGGATTTAATATCTATATATTTATGAGCAGATTCATTAGCATAACCTTTTGAACACCACTTAAGTTCACTAATGCTCCCTCTAGTCTAATAGAAAGAGTTAGTAGGGTGACTAACACTCCTTTATGCTTGGTAACAAGCTTTATAAAGCAGGTTATTAGTGTATAAAGAGCGTTAGTGTGGATTCTGGGCTTACAATTGTGGTTATTGCTTCAGCCATCTTGTCTTTTACCTCTTAGTTGATTAGGATGTCAATTTGTCCTATAACCATAAGGTGATCGATTATTGAATACTTTATCAGTAGTTCTAGCTACGACGTAGGTAAATTAGAAAATATTGATTGTTGAAGAAAAAGTTTGTTAAATTGATCAGGGCATGGGTACAATGAGTTTCACTAAAAAGAGGAAGGTGATGAAAGAAAAGTCACGAATCAAAGAGATAATTGACAAAATTTGTGAGGATAAAAATCAATGGAATGATCTCTAGGACCAAGTGCTAATGGTAATTTATGAATCTAGAGAATTAGTAAAGAATGTGCAAAGTATAAGCAGCGAGGATGCTAGCATTGTCACCCAGGATCTAGTTGCTGAAAAAAAGCACAAGGACATCAGTGATAAGGATGAGTTGAAATTCAATATCGAGGCATAGGAAGAATCATTGAAATATTATCAAAGGACTGTGGATGAAAAAATTTCCTTGAAGGAGAACTGAGTGGCTTGGGTTGAGTGACAATTTTGTGTTGGGGGCATGTTGGAGCCCATAATTATTTTTGTTAAATTTTGTTTAGTATGAGACTACATGAGAAGATCAAGGAGTGTGAAAGGTTTAAATAGTGTGCAATAGGGGGATGGTACAAGAGGAGAAGCATGACACAAGAGATGCTACACAGGTAGGAGACAGTGGCATCTAGGGAGAAGAGACAAGTGTGAGGAAGAATAAGCGATTAAGACTTTGTAGCAGGGAAGGGATGTCATGGCAACGAAAAAGTTACAAATATTTTGTAGGAAAAAAGGAGCATAGCATAGTGGATAAACAAGGTAGGAGATATTTCAAAAGTTGGTCAGCATGCCTGGGCCAATGTAGAGGAGGGATCAGGAAATATCCTAATGACCCATGGAACAACTGGAACAATCAAGGAATGAGCCAAGAATGTTCAACGTGCTTCTAGGTAGAGATTAAAGGGAATTTTTAGGACGAATCATGGGTATGAATGAGAAACATAAGGGCTTGCTCAAAAAAGGATATGTCAAGTCACTAGCTGCTGAAGAATAGGACTATTATTCTCTGTGTATTATGTTTGAATATGTCTTTATATTTGTAGCCATAGGCCTGAATATTTAAATTTGTAGTTGTTATGCATACCTGATGTAAAGCTGATGTAAAGCTTTACATCAGGTATGCATAACAACTACAAATTTAACTATTCAGGCCTATGACTACAAATATAAAGACAATATTCAAACATAATACACACACACACACACACACAGATATATATATATATATATATATGTGTGTGTGTGTGTGTGTGTGTGCATGTGTGTTGTTGGCTCTGCATTGTAGAGGGTTTCCTATTTTATATGATGTGCATAGCTAATGGTTGGTCAGTTGGTTTTGTAATTGTTGAACTATGGCGCATGGTGCCTTTTGCTTATATAATGATATAATATGATGGATTGTTTGTTTTCTCCTTTTGATTTGAGTTACTGGTTGAATGTATGTTTCTATTGATGGCATATGAGGACATTATGTATTAAATGCTTTATTTTTACTCCAAAATGTTCATTAATTTATTGAATAGTCTGGCTATTTGTAATCCTGTTAATGCCTTAAGATATTGTTGCATCTTTGACAAGAACTAGCATCTGATATTTTTTATGTTTCCCCTAATGGATGAAGGTGTAGGTCATTTTAATCATCTTTGTGTTGTAAATATTGACATGTGCACTGTTTGGTGAATTGAGGGGCTCGAAATCCTTGCACAATGCATAGTTCTAGGAGAATGGTGAAGTGTCCATTTGTTGGGAATCTAGTGTTGTAAGTTGTAGACAATCTTTTCAGACTGCGTAAACCTAGTTCGACAATCACCCACTGGCATCTCGTGTGAGACTTCACCCACCCTGTGGGTGTTTCCGAAAGGGCCGATGTTGAGCGGGTTTTTGTTGGATATTGTGTAGATAATCCATTGCAAGTTAGAATCCTGTGTGCCAAAAAGCTCTCAATTACAACTCTTATGTAGGGAATATAGCTTATTCAAGAGATCATAATATTCACATTATTTTCACTAAGTCTACTTACTGATTTTTCCTTCACTAGGTTTTCTTACTAATTATTTTTTCATTAGGCTTTCTCACTACTTCCAACTTCACTAGGTTTGAACAAAATTTGAATCTCCAAATGAAATTTATTGTAAATCTCCCAAATCTCATCGTTTTTGGCCTCTTCCAAAGAGAAAACTTATACAACATGCAATATATCAAATCTTGTAAATATGATTTTGAAATTTTTACTTGGGGAAATTTTGTATGCCTCCTTGGATCTCTGTAAATTTCACAATCTAAAAATTCCTACAAAAGAAGTTACAACAAAAATTCCAATATGGCAATGATTTTTCAGAACCATTCAGAAACCCTAACTTCTTTAGGGCATATCTTTGAAAATAGGAAGAGAGAAATTCTGAATTTTTTATTTGAAGTATTTCTATATGCCTCCAAAAATATATAAAATAAATATAAATTATAGCGAAAATTCGAAATTGTATGAAAAATGCCAAAAAAAAGTTATAGTAAAAATTCCAAACTGACATGTTTGAAAATAGTTTTAGGAGCATTCGAGAACCCAAACTTCAATAGAGAATATCTCATAAAATATGCTGAGCCAATTTCTAAACTTTATGTCACATGTACCCATAGATATCACCTTTGTCTCCTTAAAATTTCATAATCTTCCCCAAAACATATGTTATAGAGAAAATGCCAAATTGTCCTCTTTGAAACTGATTTTATGAGCATTCAAGAACCCTAACTTTTGCAAGTTATATCTTAGAAAGTCTATTTAAACAATGTTTGAAATTGTGACCACACGAACCCAAAAAAATCACTCTGTCTCCTAAAAATTTCATGGTTTGAAACGTCCTAGAAAATAAGTTATAGTAAAAATCCTGAGATGGTTCTAACATAAATTCCATGACCAATCACAAACTCTAAATATTGAAATGCATATTTTCAAAAATATAATGAACTGAGATATAAAATTGTAACCATATATTCTCCTTGATATATCCTCAATATGGTCGAAATTTCACCACTTAAAGTAACCCAAAATAAAATTTATAAAGAAAATTCCAAGATGATTTTTCAGTCCACAAATTATATTTCTTCTTACACATCCTTTCCTTCCAATGCTTTCTCCTTTTATACATTATCATAGCCCTTCATGAAAATACATGTTAATTCAAAAATTCATGGCAATTCCTTAATTAAATAACTAATTCTCCTTTTATTTATTTCACTTTTAAAAATACTAGTGCGAGCTTCCTAAACAATGGGTTTGATTCAAACCATCAATTCATTTTTTTGACTTGCACTTTTACGTGAGAATCTCTTTTTTAACGTACTTGGATACTTATATATAATATCAATGATATAAGATCTTTGACATCAATGACAATAATTTGTTCAATAGTGATATTATGCAAAAGCACATGAGGGTTTGGAGCATGGTGCATAATGACAAGAAGAGTAACTAGGTGGAGTAAAGGACTCATATGTATGGTATGGCACCTAGGCAAGCTATAACCCAACTGTAAGACAGTGACAAAAATAGGTTCTATGTTTAATGATGATGTGATTTACGACTTCCACTTCTTGATACAAACTTCACTGCCATTCCTTTTCTTTGTATCCCTTCATTTATTAATGAGCACAAAAGATAAAAAAAAATTGATAATGTCTTTTTCATTTAGTTTTAACAAGCATGAAGAAGATTTAAAAATATACTCAATAGGATGTCATTTTCAGATGGTTTCATGAGCCCAAAAAAGGTAAAAGTAGGCTCAATATCCTTCTCATAGTTTAACAAGCAAGAAAAATAGAGAAGAGTGAGATCATTGTGTTTCAGTGTAGTTCCATGCTGGTGTAACCAAAATAAATAGATTGAAGAAAATGGTTTGACAAGGGAAGACCACTCATCATAGTGGTCTCTTTAGGAAATGTGAGGTCACAATATGGAGGCAAAATTGATGAAAATGGAAAGAGATCAAGTATGACTACAACCGTGATAAATGAGGAAAATGATAGCATAGTAGTAGGCACCAATACATTTTCAATACTGTGCATATGCAGCTCTGAAGCCACAAATTTTTTTCTTTAGGAAACTCCTCTAGATATGGCCACAAGCTAAAGGATGAGAGAAGAATGTGTTTAAAATTTGAGTCATGGTGGTCTATAGGAGTATCCACAAGTCTACAAAATGTCACATCATGGGTGCCAAAATGACAATTAGGTGCTAGTCTACTGTGCCCATGAAGGCAGGTACTACTTACCAAGTTATGAGATGCACAAAATAGATACTAATATTTTTATATAACAATATTGAACCTAAGGAAAATTGATGGAAGAAAATATGATCAATAATGAAAAAATAATGCAGGGAAATACATACACTTGTATGCCATGAAAAATCATCTTGGAATCATACCTACTATGTGGTTGACTTTTAGCTTGATTCAAGTGTTATTAGTATACTTAAGAGGCAAGTGTACACTAGCTACATAAGAACACCTTGCACAAATTTGATAGTACAATCAACATCTGTAACACCTCCCAAATAATACTCAAGAATTACTTTATCATGTTTAAGATTTTAGTAAATAGAATTTAGGAAAGACCAATGAATTTTTAGATGAATTTTTAAATAGCAATTTATATTTTTTTTTTGTAATTATCAAATCTCATAATTAAAGAAGGAAGACCAAAAAAGAATTCCAACCTCTAAGAAGTTAGGAACAGTTAAAGACAATTACACCTTTCTCTCCTGGAGATAAAAAGAGATCTTTGTGCAAAGAAAGGGGTTCAACCTTGAATTAAAAATAAGGAGAAAGGAAAGTTTGTGAACGAACAACACGTTGTTAGAGGGGAAAATATAGAGTTGGACCTGGGTTAGTGGATAACATCACACCTTTCTCTCCTGGAGATAAAAAGAGATCTTTGTGCAAAGAAAGGGGTTCAACCTTGAATTAAAAATAAGGAGAAAGGAAAGTTTGTGAACGAACAACACGCTGTTAGAGGGGAAAATATAGAGTTGGACCTGGGTTAGTGGATAACCTCAGTACAAAAATAGAATCAGTGGTATTTTAGAATGGACTAGTCTTGACGTCTATTACTAGATTCGAGAGATAATACTAAAACAATTGTTACCTAGTGTCCTAGAGTGGATCTCGGGGGGAGAAGTGGACGTGATTTCCCTTCTCAAGGTTCGGTGGAGAAGGTCTCACCTTATCTGAATTCGTGCATTGACATAGACAGACAAGTATTCCAACTTTTCTTAAGTCTAAAGCTATGAGTTCATGAATGAAAATAGATATATATTTGGCTAGTGTATGTGGTAACATAGGTATAAACCCATATGTTTATGTTCTACTGAACATAGTAGCTTGAGAGTATGATAAATTGTGTAATTTTCTTTAAGTACAACTGCAACGCTGAATTATGATAACACAATGAAATTTTAGAAGAGACTTTTGAAAATATAGACCAGCAGAATGTAACTCAGAGTATTGCATGAATTCATAAAGCCTTTATTACACAAAGTATATTCTCTTATCCCTTTAGATTTTCTGATGGAAGCAATTGGAAAATTGGTCTCCAGTAGGGAAGAACCAAATGCATGCTTAACCATAAATTTAAAAATGTAGTTACGACATCCTATAGGAAATGTATATATATGCGCCAACATTACATTAAAATTTGGAACCATTTGATTTGTATAAGAAGAGAGTTTACATTGGGTTAACAAAGGGGTTAGGACCAAGCTGATGCTTCCATAGCCACATCGTCTAGTCCCCTAGGAATCTATTAACAAGAAATTCAAACCCAAAACTACAAATTGTCCTACCATTTCTATCTACAACATAAGTATTCAAACTAGATACAATCAAATAATTTCATAAAAGAACACACTTTGCAAGAAGCCTAAGTTATTTATCAGGATGAGACATAATCTAATGAAACAATTGCCTTTTCTTTGGAATGAAAATTGATAGAGATATAAAAAAGTGAGAGAGTTATAAATAGAAACCAACAAGAATTTCCCATTTCCATCATGATGGAACATCCATCCATATAAACTAGTTGCAGTCAAATAAATAAAACAACATAAGTATAAATATTTAATGAAAATGAAAACTATCATTTTACCGAGTACTCAACTCTCGAGAGCACCGATTTAGTTCAAAAGTCAAACTCGACTGAGGAGGATAAGCCAAATAACATTCATCGAAAACTTAGTTACTTAGTAAAACAAAAATATTTAATATGTTACTATTAGAGACATTTCCAGAGTGGAAAATACAAAACTCTCGAAGGGTTTTACAAGAAAATTGTGTGCGGAAATTCGAGTTTCTGGCTAGCACCTCTAAAACTTAAAATCCCTCATTTATATTCACTACAAGTCAAATGGATATGTTTTCAATGAAAATCACCTGGTGGAAACGATATCTAAGTGGTGTAGCAGTCAACATTCAAAACCCACTCAGGTGTAAGCCTACAAATTACAAACAAACAAAGGTAAGACTCTAAAGAAAACCAATAGAGTGCCAAACAAAAAATACACCTATTCTATGCATAACGTTATGAGTAATTTCCAATATGAATGAGGGTTACCTTCACCAAGGGTTTTTGTTCCCCGGAAATCTAAGGATGCAAAAGCCTACACGTTGTCCATGAAAATTCTCGCTTGAGGGTTAGGACCACCATAAATGAAAAGAAGATTGTGAGGAAGTTAATCAAACAACTCAGGGTTATGAGGGTTACATCAAATGAGACATTGTAATTAACAAAGATACCTTTACCTATAGCATAGAGCACAAGATGTGTGTTGGAAGAAGCTTTACGAGAGAAACCCTCCAGATGGCACAGTAGCTTGTAAAGAAATTGATAAATCACAGACATAATTAAATAACTGGCTATTGAGCTTGAACATAGCCCAGTGAATAACCCATATTTTTCCATGAACCAATTGGCTAACAGTGAAAATTTACCCCTTGCGTTGAGTTGCCAAACACGTCCTCATGGATCTGCGTCGAGAGAATGGAGCAAATTAGGAACACAAACACCCTATCTATAACCATAATCATTCACAAGCAAGTTCATGCCATCAGATCAGAATCAAAATGATAAATGGTTCCATAGCATCCAGCTGTCCGCGGTAGTGAAACCCAGTTGTAATCATATAAACCTTCTCGATGCTTTCATCGATTCTTTTGAAAGTTCGTTAGGATGCTTAATGGGTCTATTTAAAACACATACCATATTGTGATCCTTACACATATGTATTATGTTCACCGATAATGAAGTCAACGGATATATATGATATTAATAAGGTTAATACCAAATTGAAATCTTTATGCATATGGTAATGATATGGTCATGAAGGTATGGGTTTAATATTATGAGTTTAGAATAGAAAAATAAAAATAATATTTTTTTATATGCCTTTACATGTTGAAAGTGGTATTAGAGCCACAGGTTCTAGCTATGTAGCCTTGGGCAAGAAATTTAGCAATAACCAAATGTTTAAATGCACAAAGAGGAGCAAAGAAATAGTATGAGAAGGGGACGAGGAACTACACCATCTAACCCATAAATGTTTGTATAGTTGGGAGAAAATTCGACAAGTGAGAATGTTGTGTTGCTAGAGACTCTTTAATGATAATGAGTAGAAATTATGAACCTGTGTGCTGACAATCAGAGATTGCTATTAGAGTAGGATAGAATCCTGAAAATCCTCTTGAATCGACAAAATCTGAGGGATCCAGATCCTAGTGTAGACAATGGAAACATAGAGCAGACAAGGAAACAACAGAGAGGTGCTCCGAAAACTAAGGAAACTCGTATGAATAATGATGAGAAAGAATCAGGGAATACTTCTAGAGATAGAGGGGCTAAGAATATAAGAATTGAGTTAGAGGGATAATTTAAAAAGATAAAAACTCCATTATTTGACGAAGAAGTAGAAGATGCAGTAGAAGCTTGGTTCATTAATATGAACCAGTGTTTTCATATATACGAATATGATGATAATTTAAGGACTTGGCTAGTTGTGTACCAATTGCAATGTAAAGCCACCTTTTGGTGGGAAGAGATTAAAACAGATCAAAACATAGATGCGCAAGGGATAACTAGGGATACCTTTGAGAAGTATTTTAAGGATAAATACTTGACATAAAGGTTCTATGATGAGAAGGTGAAGGAATTCCATGACTTGAGGTTAGTACAATAGTCCATGGACAAATTTATCACCAAATTTACATCTTTGTTGCGCTATGTTCGATACATTCGTGAAGAGAAAGTTAAATTACATCGCTTCCTAAATAGTTTTCCTACTCATATGAAGGGACGAATAGAACTTGACAATACGAAAATAATGGATGAAACTATTCAGAAGGCTTATATCTACGACACACAAATGTAGCAGAATGGATAAGGTAATAAGATCTAGCTAGGAAAAACGAGGAAGAAAGGACTTTCAAGAAACTTGAAGGGAAATAGATCAGGTTGAATGAAATCTGGGGAGGAGGCGTAGGAAAATATCAGCCGTGAAACCAAAATCTATATGAATCCAAAACAATTGAAATTCACAACAAGACAAGATTTGGCCAACCACCAAAATTGCCCTGGAATGTTGGGGTTGTGTAGAACCCCAATACTACAAGAGTTGTCATCACCACACCAAAAATGGAATCACAACAAGTGTTAAAGAATCTTCCATGGTTGGAGATGTTTCCATGAACATACGAAATACTAATGCTGCCTTGGAGGATCATCAAGAAGAGTATCAACTTGCTATGGTGGACTTTGAAGGTAAGATAGCTTACCAGATAGTGTCTATTTTGATTGACCCAGGAGCAAGTCTTAGCTATTTCATTCCAAAAATAGTCAAAATGTGTTAGGGGTGATTTTAGGGGCGAATGTTCACCCTTTGGCAAAATTAAGGGGTTTTAAATTTTTAGTGGGCGAATATTTTGTATCATAGTACATTTTTACAAATCACCTCAAATAGCCCACCTTATTTTAAGGGAGAGGGTAAAAAAGGTATATTTAGCCCTTGAAATTAGGAGTTACAACCTTCCATTCGCCCATTTTCAAGAATAGGTGTTATTTAAATGAATCCATTCGCCCATTTTCAAGAATAGGTTTTATTTAAGTGAATCCTATAGACCAAAGGCCCAAATACCATATTTATAAAAGAGGTATGGTAAATTAATAAAAATATAAATAAATGAGAGGTATGGTAAATAAATCATTTCTACAAAGTGAACGGGCATGAAGTTGAACTATTATGGATCACAGAAGCCTCCATTCAACTATTGATTCCCTGCACGGTAAAGCCTTTGCTTCTAAGGTTCATCGATTTTGAATGGGCACACGTGCAGGTCTCGAAGTTGAACTATTATGGATCACAGAAGCCTCAATTCAACTATTGATTCCCCGCACGGTAAAGCCTTTTCTTCTAAGGTTCATCGATTTGAACGGGCATGCATGCAGGTCTCGAAGTTGAACTATTATGGATCACAGAAGCCTCAATTCAACTATTGATTCCCTGCACGGTAAAGCCTTTGCTTCTAAGGTTCATCGATTTGAACGGGCATGCTTGCAGGTCTCGAAGTTGAACTATTATGGATCACAGAAGCCTCAATTCAACTATTGATTCCCTGCACGGTAAAGCCTTTGCTTCTAAGGTTCATCTATTTGAACGGGCACGCTTGCAGGTCTCGAAGTTGAACTATTATGGATCACTTAAGCCTCAATTCAACTATTGATTCGCTGCACGGTAACGCCTTTGCTTCTAAGGTTCATCGATTTGAACGGGCACGCTTGCAGGTCTCGAAGTTGAACTATTATGGATCACAGAAGCCTTAATTCAACTATTCATTCCCTGCACGGTAAAGCCTTTTCTTCTAAGGTTCATCGATTTGAACGGGCACGCTTGCAGGTCTCGAAGTTGAACTATTATGGATCACAAAAGCCTCAATTCAACTATTGGTTCCCTGCACGATAAAGCCTTTGCTTCTAAGGTTCATCGATTTGAACGGGCATGCTTGCAGGTCTCGAAGTTGAACTATTATGGATCACAGAAGCCTCCATTCAACTATTGATTCCCTGCACGGTAAAGCCTTTGCTTCTAAGGTTCATCGATTTTAACGGGCATGCTTGCAGGTCTCGAAGTTGAACTATTATGGATCACAGAAGCCTCAATTCAACTATTGATTCCCTGCACGGTAAAGCCTTTGCTTCTAAGGTTCATCGATTTGAACGGGCACGCTTGCAGGTCTCGAAGATGAACTATTATGGATCACAGAAGCCTCAATTCAACTATTGATTCCCTGCACGGTAAAGCCTTTGCTTCTAAGGTTCATTGATTTGAACGGGCACGCTTGTAGGTCTCGAAGTTGAACTATTATGGATCACAGAAGCCTCAATTCAGCTATTGATTCCCTGCATGGTAAAGCCTTTGCTTCTAAGGTTCATCGATTTGAACGGGCATGCTTGCAAGTCTCAAAGTTGAACTATTATGGATCACAGAAGCCTCAATTCAACTATTGATTACCTGCACGGTAAAGCCTTTGCTTCTAAGGTTCATCGATTTGAACAGGCACGCTTGCAGGTCTCAAAGTTGAACTATTATGGATCACAAAAGCCTCAAGTCAACTATTGATTCCCTGCATGGTAAAGCCTTTGCTTCTAAGGTTAATCGATTTGAACGGGCACGCTTGCAGGTCTCAAAGTTGAAGTCTGATCTAGCTTGAAAAATGTCTGTCTACATGTGATTTACGCCGAAGTTATTCTTTCAAAAACATTTTTTATATTTACTCCATAAGTCACCTTATATACATGCAAGGGTGTAAACAAATAAAAATATAAGTAAAGTGGAGGTGTGGTAAATAAATAAAACGTCTTTTTATACTTACTCAAAAGGTATGGTAAATAAATAAAAATATAAATAAACTAGACACATGGTAAACAAATAAAACCTCTTTTTATATTTAGTCCATAACCCTTGTTCTATTTATGAAGGCTCAAGAAAGAGGTTTTATTTAAGTGAATCCTATGGGCCAAATACCATATTTGTAAAAGAGGTATGGTAAATTAATAAAAATATAACTAAACCGGAGGTATGGTAAACAAATAAAACATTTTTTTATATTTACTCCATAAGTCACCTTATATTTTCGAACACTCAGAAAATGCGTTATATTTAGGTGAAACCTATGTGCAAAATACTATGGGACAAATACCATGGACTAGATTGT
>APFE031697732.1:143033-157596 GCA_000404065.3 Pinus taeda
CTAATGGGAAGACACTTCAAGGTAAAAACAGATCATGATAGCCTTAAATACTTTTTAGAACAAAGATTATCCTCTGAAGAGCAACAAAAGTGGGTCACAAAGATGTTGGTTATGACTTTGAAATCATCTACAAAAAAGGGAAGCAAAATGTGGTGGCAGATGCACTCTCAAGAAAGGATGAGGATGTGGAAGCATTGTTGTGTGCCATTTCTATTATCCACCAGATTGGATAAATGAAGCAAGGGAGGAATGGAAGAATGACGAAGAACTGTGGGCACTTATTCGAAAGCTACAACAAGATTCCAGTACGTCTGATACATTTAGCTGGAAAAAGTATTTGTTATGGTACAAAGATCATTATACCTATGTAAGAATTCCCAACTTCAAACAAAAGATTCTTTATGAATTGCATTACTTCTCCCTAGGAAGGCACTAGGATTTTAACAAAAATTTACCAACAGGTTAAGAAGGAATTTTTTTGGGATGCCTTAAAACTCGTGGATATTTAAAAGTTTGTGGCGGAATTTTTGGTTTTTGCCAACAAAAAAAAGTTGAAACAATTAAAGGACATCGGGTCTATTACAACCTTTATCCATTCCAAGCCAACGTTGGGAAGAGGTTTCAAAGGATTTTATCACAGGTTTACCCAAGTCTGAGGAAAGAGTGTCATCATGGTGGTAGTTGATAGACTTACCAAGTATGCACACTTTTGTGCATTATCACATCCATTTAAAGCCAATACAGTTTCTACTGCATTTATGGAAACAATTCAAAAGCTACATGGAAACCCAAAGATTATTGTCAGTGACAGAGATCCCATTTTCACTGGAAATTTTTGGACATAATTATTTTCTTGTCTTGGTACTCAATTAGCTCATAGCTTGTCTTATCATCCTCAATCTAATGGGAAAACTGAGATAGTAAACAAATGTTTAGAAGGATATCTTCGTTGCTTTGTATCTGATAAACAGACACAATGGGTCAAATGGTTGCCTCTGGCTGAATGGTGGTATAACACTTCCTTCCATATAGAAACAAAACTGACCTCATTTATGGCATTAAAGAAAAAAATCTTGGATTTAGAAAGATTAACCTCCATACCTGAAGTCATGGAAAAGTCACTTAGAAGTTGTTTTTAAGCTTGAGCCCCGTAGGGATTCCTCGCAGCATGGTATCATCCACAAATTGCTGATGAGTCCAGGACTGTCCATTCTCATAAAGTTAGAGACCCTTGATTTTGCCATCTTCCTTTGCCTGCTTTATGGACCTACCTAGTCCTTCCATCATGACAATGAAGAGAAAGGGAGAGAGTGGATCACCCTGCCTAAGGCCTCTAGAAGGAATAAAAGTCTCAAAGGGAGAACCATTTACCAAAATAGAAAAACTAGGTGAAGTTACCAGGGCCATGACCCATCTGACCCAGTTATGATCAAACCCAAAAGCAATAAGA
Source organism: Pinus taeda (assembly GCA_000404065.3). Taxonomy (NCBI): domain Eukaryota; kingdom Viridiplantae; phylum Streptophyta; class Pinopsida; order Pinales; family Pinaceae; genus Pinus; species Pinus taeda. The sequence continues at coordinate 144,484 of APFE031697732.1, forward strand.
ACCCTCCTAAAATAGGTCCAATTCAACTTGTCATAAGCTTTGGCTAGGTCCAGTTGCATGATCATTCCAGCCTTTCTGTTGCTAGTTAGTGAGTGCACCACCTCCTATGCTTGAATGATATTATTGAGAATTTTCCTGCCTTCCACATAACCCGATTGTTCCCCAAACACGAGAGCGGGCAAAAGTGGTTTGAGTATATTGGATACAACCTTGGGTATTATCTTGTAAACCACATTGCACAATGCAATGGGTCTAAACTTATCAGGAGTTAGGGCATTATCCTCTTTAGGGATCAGAGAGATGAAGGAGGTTTTGAGAGCTTTCAGGATAGTTCTATTCCTCCTGGAATCTTCTACTACATTCAGAGTGTCACGTTTAACAATATTCCAGCAAGATTTAAAGAAATCTACATTAAAACCATCAGGGCCTGGTGCTTTACCATTTTGCATTTCCTTTCGAACATCATTGATCTCCTCTTTAGTTACTGGCCTATTGAGGTTGAAGTTATCCTCTCTGGACACTAGTCTTGGTATATGTCTTGTTAGGACCTTGATGAAATGCTCTCTGTCCAAAATGTTTTCCTTTGCTATCCCACGAAAGTGCTGGACTAACACAGCTTCTATGTCTTCGTGGGAACTGAGAAGTTGCCCTCCCTCACCCTTGATCGAAGAGATTCTATTATGGGCTATGTTTTCCAAGGTGGATCTGTGGAAGAATCTGGTGTTTCGCTCTCCTTCTTTTAGCCATTGCACTCTAGATTTTTGTCTCCAAAAAATTTCTTCTTGTTTACAAAATTTCTCCCATTCTTGCTAGAGTTTGGTAGATTTCTCATTTCTGACTTTGTCAAAGCCAACTGTGATAAGGGTTTGTTTTAGTACCTGCAATTTGTTTTCAACAATTTTTTTCCCTTCAAAAATATTGCCAAATTCATTCATGTTCCAATCTTTTAGCCTGCACTTGATATGTTTTAATCTTTTGTGAAGAAGGAACATACTTGTACCCTAAATGTGTAAATCTTCCAACCACCAACCTAAAATGTTGTTGATGAAATCTGGATGGGAGAGCGATATTTTCAAATCTGAAAGGTCTATTGCTGGGGGTACCTATTCCTTTGACCTCTAGTTGGACCGGCCAGTGATCTGATCCTCCAAACGGGAGAATACTTGCTGCTATTTCCTTATTATTGAGTATAAGGTCCTCTAAGATGATGAATCTGTCTAACTTTGATGCAACTAGAGAGTCTCCTCCTCTTTTATTGTTCCAAGTAAAGAGACCATTACTTGAAACAATGTCAACTAGTTTCATAGAATCCATAAAAGCTTGAAAGGCTAAGGAGTCTGTGTTTAGCGTTCTGGTACCCCATTTTTTCTCTGATAGTGATTTGATCATGTTGAAATCACCCCCCAAGATCCATGGTATATCTACATATCTCGCTCTGAGATCCACCAGAGAATCTATAAACCTGACTTTATCATCCATTCTCTGAGGTCCAAAACATTCATGACCAGATATATCTCCCTATCCTGCACATGTTGAATAACCACTGATAAATAATTTCTAGAAGCCTCAACATTTATTATACCAATCTTTTGTGGATTCCAAAGAGTAAGAATGCCTCCTGCTGTATTTTCTGCCTTGACTTCTAAAAACTCAAAACGATTAAGCCATTTGCTATATATTTCTTTAATTTTCTAAATGGAATATTTAGTTTCCTGGATAAACATCATATCCAGAGCTTCTTGTTTCATTCTGTTACTAATTAATCTTTGTTTCCTTTTACTACCTAGACCCCTGATATTCCAAGAAGTGAAATTCATCATTAAAGATTTGTGAAGGAGTAACTGGTTAGGTCTTTCATCTTACCTGAATCTATCATTAGCTTTCCACATTCCATAAATAGCTCATTCTACTTTTTTCCGCCTCTCTTATTTCCTGGGCATCTAGGTGCTAATCCTAGTGTTTTTTTCATAGTTTTCCTTCCTTCACTACTCTGTATTGCAGTGTTACTTTTCCTGTCCATCCCTGTAGTCTAGGTTTTCCATAAGTACAGCTGTTGTACTCTGGTGAACTCATATTGAGGTAACGAGTCTATCCCTCCCATGGTTCCTTTTTTCAAGAACCCTTCCAAATCTATGTTTTCTCTCTCAAGAATATCCTGTAGTTCAAGGTCCTCCATTTTCATCTCACTATGGGTCATTTCCTAGTCCATATCTAGTTCTACATCCCTCATCATAGCCTCTTTCTGTTTATTATTATCCTTTATTTGCTCCTTGTCTTCCTTTTTCTCCTTCTCCTCTCGACTTCCCTCCATTCCCTGATCTGCTCTTTTTCCCTCTTCTTCTTCCTCGAGCACTTGGTACCTATTTAAGTTGGCCTGAGGCCCTTCTACTTGATATTTCTTAAGTCCCCTTCTGCCCCCTTTTCCTCTATGGTTCACTCTATGAAAGCTTTCAGTATCTTTCATAGTGGTAGCTTTGCTCTTATTCTCTTCTTTGCTGAGAGAGCAATCCCTAAAAAGGTGTCCATGCTCATGGCATCTGTGACATCTAAATGGAATATTCTCATAATCAACTGTTTGAACCCATTCTTCATCAAAAACTTCCAAGATAACCTCATCCGGTAGGGCTCCGGATGGATCCATTTCCACACAAATTATTGCAAAGGAAGTGTATTTTCCCCTTCTCGTGGCTTCAGAGGCTTTGAAAAAATGTCCTAATTTATTTTTTATGGCTGTTAACGACTCTGTTTGCCAATAATCAAGAGAAGGGAGTAAAGCCTTACCCAAACAGGAACCGAAGTGAATGTCTCCCACTCCAAGACAAAGCTCATCATCCATAGCGTCATACAGAGGCCAGCATCGACGAAGAAGTAGGTCCCCCCTTCAAACACTCTGTCTTTATCCTCAATATTTGTGAAGACCACAGTGAAGAATCCCTTTGACCCAAGATGTAGGTCAACGCTTCCTTTTGGTTTCTAATGCTATTTAATCCATGTCTATAATGCTTTTTCAGTGGGCCATACTCCCATGAACTTACAAATGATAGCATATGTCTGCATGTGGTCCCTATGTGCCTGCAGAGAAGGATCATTCAGAACTACTTTGGGTCTGACTTCAGTTTTGGGTTTACATGGACTCTTATGTGCCTTGGTTTTTGCCCCCTGTTCCTTGTCGTCCTCCTCCTTGTCTTTTGTGCTATTATTCTCCTTTGTTGTAATTCCCTCTTTCTCTTCTTCCATGCTTTCTTTCCCTACTTCAGCAATACCTTTGACCTCTTCTATTGGCTTCTTACCTCGGCTGGCTATAGCCTGCTGGTAGGAGGGAGTGGAGCTCCCTCCTTTGCGCCCTTCTATGGATTTCAACGCCTGCTAATGACTGTAAACCCGGCTGTTCGTTCCTCGCCGAATATAATTGAAGGTTCTTAGTAAGTATTAAAGGGGGGGAATAAAAACATAGAAGGCAATGTATGATTCCCTTGAGAGTGTGGAATGTCAAGATATACGAATAACAATGCAAGGCTAACAAATAGAATAATTATTTTGAGTTAACAACTAGAAATAAAGTAGTATCTAATGTTCAAGATATTGTGTATTTATAATGAGACGAATGGTAGAAATGAATCTCAAGTTGTATAGATTTGTTCTAAAAAAATATGGATTTGATGGATTTCTAAATATAGTTATGTTTGTGTAAGCATGTTATGAGGGAGGATAATATGGATGCCAATCACCTGTAAAGTAAGGATTTGAAAGTCATGCAAGATTTATGAATATGGCAGAGTTGTAATAACAAGATTCAAGATGAGCCTTCCAAGATATATCCCTTTCACTCTAAGAGCATCAATTCAACCTATTTTTTTGAGTCTTTTATCCTCTAGTTCTAAGAGTATATAGTGGAATATATCTAATTTTATCGTCTTTTTTGAAGACCCAAAGGGTTTTAAAGAATTATGTGATGTACCTTTTTATTATTATTTTGTGGATAATGTTTTTTCCGCGTGAAAAGAAAACCAACAATGGAAAATTGTTTAGCCACACTTCACAAATATAAATACTCTTAAAAATTATGAGTGTTAATCAAATTTAACCTTTCATTTCCCTATAACAAATATTTATTTTTCCTTGTGAGTAATACTAATATCATTTTCATAAGTAACAATTATGAAATAAGTCTCTTTTATCAATTATGGAAAAATACAAACTTTTTCCATATATATATAAGCAATGGAAAATTTTTATCTTTTCTTTTGCTCATAAATATACTTGCTTTTAAATATTGTAAACGTTTTTTAATTTTGATTTTTATCTAATACCAATTTTATTTGTTTTTCACTTATTTTTTAGAGTGATATTATAATTTCTTCATTATGATATAGCAATTTCAAGGCGGTTGTTCTCATCAAGTGCTTTGAGTGTCTCCATTATTGGTGTGAGTTCTTGAATCAATGATTGACATTAATCTATATTTGGATTTAATGAACACATATACAAATAATGAATCTTATTTATCAATAGGTGACTATTATAAATAATCCATTTTAATTAAAAAAACAAATGAAAAGAAATAGATTTATTTTTATGGTAGATAAGCAAATATAACATAGTTGTTTAAGGTCTAGACTCTAAAACACTTACTATAATGAAATTTTTCTTTTTCTTTTTATAAGGTTGGTGTACTACATTTTCATCATGTCCAATATATCAACTTATTGGGACAAATAATTGAATGGTGACCTGGCATCAAGGATGCCTAAATAGAGCACCGAACACCATCTATCCAAGACCCAAGACCAAGTGAACTCATTATAACGAAATTAATAAAAATATTTTCATATAATTAATTGTCGGAGTTTAAACAACATATTGTATTATTGAGAAGAAGAGTAACCATCTATCCAAGATCTTTTGGACTCATTATAATAAAATTAATAAAAATATTTTCACATAATTAAAGATCTGAATTTAAGAAACATACTTTATTATTGAGAAGAAGAATAACAACTTTTGACTAGTGGGTTTGGAGATCCTCCACTTTGTGAACCTCTATGAACTTGCCAATTACAATTCCTTATGAGAAAAATCATTTCAAGGCATTTTTAAGAAATTCGAGAATGCAAATATGTATAAAAATTTAAGACAGATTATTAACAATGGCTTTTAAAAACACAAAAAATCTAAATCAACATAATTCCATATAACATTCCATGAGAAATGTTTGACATGCCAAATTAAAAAGACATGTTTCTTTGTGAGAAAAGAAAACAAACAATGGCAAATTATTTATTATAGCCTCACTTCACAAGCTTAGACACTCTTAAAAATTGTGAGTATGAATTATATTCCAATATTTTTGTCTTTCTAATATATATTTGTATTTCCATGAGTAGCAATATTCATTTTACTTATTTTTCCATGAGTAGCAATATTCATTTTACTTTTAAAAATTCTGGAAAGATTCAAAAGATTTCCAAAAGTAATGCCAAGTGATTATGTTGACTTCTACTCAATAAGGTCAATGTCTTAAACATTACAAATTATTTTGATTTTGATCTAGTATCATATTTATATGTTCCATTTATTTTTCGATGTGATATTAGATTGATTTCCTTATTTTATAGGGATTGTAAAGTAATTTGATACGAGTGCTTCAATTTATTACGTTTTGACTTATTTTTGGAAGTGATATTAGATTTATTTTTTTAGAATATAAATATTGTTTAGTGGTTGTTCTCAACCATTAATATGTGTATGAGTGTCTTCTATTTATTATTTGTGTGAGTGTTTCAATCATTAAAATTAATTTTAAATTTGATTAAAGGAACATATATACAGAGTCTTATGAATTTATTTTATTTGTTAATAAATAATTAAATCATCTAACAAAATACATTTAGTTTAATCGTAATTAAACATATATATTCTAAATATAGAAATTAAATCATAAATTTAAGGTGTTCAAGGACGTAAATATAAAAATATTTTAATGGAATTAAGGAACATAAATATAAATATTGTATGAAGGAGAAGAGTAGTATTATCTTCTGACGGGCCAATTTGGATATACTTTGTATTATCCTTTGACCGACCAATTTGGATATACTATGTATGAATAAAGTTATTTCGAGGTGTTTTTAAGAAATTCCAAATTCGAGAATATAAAAATAAAGGAAAGAATACTAACTGAAGTCTGTAGCTTTTAAAAATATAAAAATCACTCAGAATAAATATATAAAATTCGCTCAGAATAAATGGATGGACATCTACTTGGTTCCATATCGCATTGCATGAGAATGTCGGAGATGTCAAATTAAAAAGAGTCCAATTATGTATATGAAAGCTGCAATATCCAAAATTTCTTTCTATTCTAGAGGACAACATCTCATTGAACAAGTACGCATTTAGTTTGGCTAAAAGGAGGGAGTTAATTTGTTAATTTGTGAAGATCAACCCTAAACCACTTGAAGACAATTCAGTTTATTGGAGGATTTCTACTCTCTTACATCTCAGAACTACATTTCTCATACGCCATTCATTGGACGACAGGTAAATGCGTGTTTTAAAGAAGAGGAAAAGAAGGCTTGATGCGAGTTTGAAAACTAGCAGTTGCTCTTTAATTAACAAGAATGATTAATAGACCAATGTTTATACACAATGTGTTGCCTACAAAGGAATGCGCTAAGAATATTAATTTGCAAACTAAAAGTTGCTCTCTAATTAACAAGAATGATGGATCAAATAGACCATTAAGAGACCAAGGTTTATACACAATGTGTTGCAGATTTTATTTTTCTTCTGCACTGCATTTATTTTGACTAATAATAGGAGCCAGTCCTATGTTTTCAGCAAGGCTTTTGCATATCGACTAAGAGAAGCTATTCAAACAGAATTACAAGAGATGTATGAGGTCATACTGTAGCTGGAATTTGAAAATAATCATTAAATATCACCGGTCCCTTGCACTTGGTCTCATAGGTCACATAGAGCAAAACCCTAGTATCTTAATTCTGTGAATAGCATTGCACCAGATATCTCCAATCAACTATAGGAATTTTTTGAATTTGCTAGGAGCAATACACCTGCCTCCAAACCTTTGCTGCAGAAATACAATCAACGCAAGAAGTAGTGCTCCAAAATCGATCACAATATCCCAGGCGGTCGAGTAGAAATCCAAGTCTGGATTGGCATAGAAATAAGAACTGCTGTACAGTGGTATAACCCGGCATGCATCATATACATGTGGAATGGAACGTGCCAGTGTGATTCCAATATAAAAGTATGGTACCAAAATTATCATTTTTGTGTCACTGAAAAAGTTTACCAGAATTTGTGGTAGCAAAAATCCATCGAGGATGACGCCTGCATAAGCTCTAAAATTTTGCCACAGAGCTTGATTATTATTCATGTTGAGAAAAAAATATCTGCTCTCAGAATGTGAAGCCCCAGAAAGATGATGAAGAAGATAAGCTATTAGACCTCCAAAAGCTATACAAAGAACCTTTGTTTCCCAGAACCATGCGGTCTTCGCATGTGGCACAGCAAGTCTGGCAGTCGAAACTAATTGAAGAAGTCGAATCTGCAAAACAAATACTACGATCGTCATTATTGCAACTACAATTCCATTCATTTCTAACCACCCACCACGGAATTGCAAGACATTCTTCTCCTTCTGGTTCGTGAAAAATGCTTCAAAATTGAGTAGCAAAGGAATCAGATGCCCTAAGGCAAGCGCAGTGTGCGTCAACAAAGAGACAAATGGCAGTACATTTGGATGTCTCCTAATGTGCAATAGCTGTGTATAGATGACCACAGCCGTTAGTGAGAGAGAGACCAGCCCCATAATGATCTCCAAATCGTTTCTCCACGTGGATTTTTCTACATGGTCTTTGTAAATAGATGTTGATGACAATTTCATTGGCTTAAAATAGTGTGGATCCTTCTGTGACCTGAGACTTGTAATGCTGCCACTAATATCAGAATATAACTCCGGATTTAAGGAAGCATAGTTGACCATTATATGAATTTCACAATCCATATCTCCTTCAATATTTTTACTCCCAACATGCCGACATCCAATCATACACACTGATCCTGTTAGAGGATTATATATGCCCTCTGCTGATATAGTTGACACATGTACAAACGAGGTTCCGGGTCCAACAGGCATCTCGAATTTTAAATTGAAGCTGACATTCAACGGGGCACCGCCAGGATTAAATCCATCTGTAGCGGGAAGCTGCATATCCCTCTCGAATCTATTACCAATGGTAAATGGGTATGCATGGCCCTGCATTCTCAAATTTCCAGAGTTCTCAATGGCAACATCAAAAGCCAGATCCCCAAAGGAGGACCCATCTGGGTACCATCTTACCGAAGACATCTCGCTGCCCGTAAATGTCTTATTACAAACTTTGCCCACCTGGTCAAGTTTGGTGTACTTGTACTGAACAATCGGCAAATTAGTGATATTTCCCATTCCTCCATCGATTCCAGTAGGGCCTTTGAATGTGAAATTCTTAAAATTGCCCTTCTGGCTCTCAACATGTCCGACAACCATATACCTATCCACAACGGTTAAAGCCGTCGGAAACTGCATAGAAATGCTGATACCACAATCCTCCTCCTCAGACAATACGTTTCCACCATTTTCAATACGGCAGGCTACCATACACAATTGATCCCTTTCAGCGTCCCATTCACCCTCCCCAATCAAAATGGTCTCTGGGAGGGTAAACATAAAGCCTGAATTCCATAGATTGGAGAATCGGAAATACCCACGCACTTGCCCTTGTGTGGTACATTTCAATTTCTCAACAAAAACAGTGTTCGGAAGCGATTCTCGTTGACTCACATTGAAGGGACTACAATCCCTTCCACTGCACCCAGGGTTCCAAAAAACATCTAGAGGCCTTCTCAACCAGTCCAAATTACAGAGATTGCTGCCACTGTTCAAGATATGTTTATTTGCATATAACACTTGAGGCGGCTTTTTGACTGAGCAAACCCTTCTGGCATCATCCACCCTAGTGTACTCATAAAACCTGTCATACGTTGCATATATCGATATGGGTTTGAACAATTTCTCTCTGTCTAAACTCTCTATTGTCCCGTTAATCAGATTACTCACCAGGGTGCTCGTTTTGGGATAAGAAAACTTAGCGGAAGCCAAGAAAGTTGTGTGGGAACCGTTGACAAAGTACCTGTGGGCCAATCCCACGGTGCACATCCTGCTTTGGGACGAATTAGAGTGGAAACCCTGCGCAAAGATGGCAAAAACCCGACCTCTCGGCATTGACCGCGGCGGGCCAGCCGGCCTGAAATGGGATGGTGGCCTTTGAAAGCGACGATTGATAGCAGCTGCTCCGCTGTGGACCGTTAAACGCCCCTTGATTTTGAGCACATCTTCCCGCTCGGTTTGCCACACATCAGAGACAGAAAACGACACGGAATTGGATCGTGTGAGGGCACTCTGGTTAAAGATCGAACCTCCTCCCTCGTACCAACCCTGGTAAAAGCTCAGTGCTTCGGCTTCTTCGTTCAGGAAGCCCCCTTCTCTGATGACGGCTTTTGGCGCAGGAACGAAATCCTGGCAGTGTTTGGAGTACAGTTCATAGTACAGTGAAGCGTTTATTCCTCCTATGACAGCCATCATTGAAGCGTTTACCGGGGTTGCTCCCATGACAGCCAGCAGAATCAAGATCACCCAGATGGAATTTGAGCCCATGAATTCGTGTAAACTACCCATGGGTCCAGATTTGTGTATTACAGCGCCTTCCCAACAATTCTTAAACTGTAATTCCGAATGCAATATTCGTCTTGTGCTTTCTTTTTTCTCAGCGAGTGAGTGCCAAGTCTTCTTGAAAACAAAGCGAGTGCAAAGTCATTCGAAATCTTTTTCATTGGAGAGTGAAGGGAAGTATTGAATTTATGTTCGATCTCCGAAATCCGTTTGAATCCGGGTCCAACGGGAAATAATTGTCGAAGATTTCGTGGGTGAGTTGCTAACAGTCAAATTATTACATGAAACGTTCGTGTGATATTTTTTCAAACGTTCACGTGATATATTTTGTAAATTTGAAATTTAATATTAAAAAATAAATTTAAAATATGACAAAATTTAGAAATTGTCTTTTCCAATAATGAAAATGTATTTATAAGTTTTACTAATATCATTATTAGTTTTATAACAATTTGCTAAGATTATTAATAATAATGAAAATGTATTTATAAGTTTTACTAATATCATTATTAGTTTTATAACAATTTGCTAAGATTATTAATAATAATATTAAAATTAAAAGTAGGAAATTTAATATTATTTAATAATAATAATAATATTTAATATATAAATATTAAAAATTGTAATGGTTGATATTTATATAATTTTTAGTAATATAATTTATATTAACCATAGTTAAAGTAGCTCAAAAATGGTCAACATTAAAAAATTATAATTCTTGGGATAAAAATTCGTGTTCATTTCAGACTTTAGCTTTTTACCTTAACCCTCAAAGGATAAGAATCCACAGCTTCTACTATACTTCATTGCTAAATTAAACGGACAATATTATACATAGACACCCAAGCTCGTCATGGAAGTTACCAGGTATCTAAATAATTTTTCATATCCCATATGCTTTTAGATTCATTTAACTTATAATATTTTTCTTAATTATATATATTTATATATATTTGATCAAATGTTATTAGAGTTTTCTCAAATATACTTTATCGTTAATTTTTTATTTTAGCAATTTATTATTCAAGCCTATCTCTTTATTCACATCTTCTAAACATCAAGTTTAGTACTTTAAAAAATAAATTCAAATATAATTTGATTTAGAAATTCTTTTATCAAATAATAAATAGTAAAGCTAGTAGAAGTATGAAAGTTATTATTATAGATTAATTTTGTTTTGCAGATAACAAAATATTTCAAGGTTCTAATATGGAGGCCCTTGGGGTAAGGTAGAAAATATTAGAATTCTCAAGAGTAACTTTTGAAGTTAAGGAAAAGCTCATGAGGTTGATTATGGGAATCTAAATTTTTGGTTTTTAGTATATTTTTTAAGTATAAACTTTTAAGTGTATTTTCATATTATGTTTATATATAATAAAAATATTAATAAGGGAAAGAAAGACTTACAAATGTACAGGTTAAAGGTAAGGCTGAGAATTTACTGGTAGAAAATAAACTATTTGTCTTTCAAAATAGCGTACCTTTTGTGGAATATTTATAAGTAATAAAAGTAAAGAATGAAATAATAAATTTTACATTACAAATATAAATATATTTATGTGAGAATAATGCAGAAATAGAATTAGTTGTGAGTGGTTGAACAGAATTAGTTGTGAGTGGTTGAACTGAATTAGTTGTGAGTGGTTAGGAATTGGTTGCACATATTCAGGAAGTTTAGGTGTGTGAGTTTCCTATATAAGTGTGATGTAATTGAGCAAATAGAATTAATGAAGTGGTGTGAGCCTTGTCTCACGTTTTGCTGGTGTTTCTGCCTGTGTCTTTGTTATAGTTTCTTGTTGTAATTTGTAATTTGGTATCAGAGCTCTTTTGTCTGCGCCTCTCTCCTCTTCGCGGGCAGTGAGTGACTCTGCCATTAGAGTGTGCGCAGTGAGCTCTTTGATCGCTGGTAGCAGCCGAGAGCCTACAGCACTAATATTTTGTAATAGTTTGTGAGTTCATTAGTATAGTTTCAATTATTCTCCCTTGTTTGTTATCTGGTTTTTTATATTATCAGAGCAGAGGAATCAATTCTTGCTGTCGTATTTCCCTTTTGATTCCCTGGGCGGTGGTTAGATTGTACACTTATGCTACAGCAGTTACGCATTCGATGAATCTCCGTTTTATCATAAGGCCTACCTCTGATAGCACAGTGCATTAAGTAACGACGGTCCTGTGGCTGATAAGCTTATAGTTGCCACCAGTTTAGTGTTATTGTGTACCAGGCCTCCAGAAATTGCCTAGTTTGGTGAAGCTCTGTCACGCAGAATTCGTTCTGCAAACGCTGAAATTCCAGCGGCCTGGCCTGTGATCACGAGCGCATTGAATGGACAGTAAATGCACAACATATGTGTTGATTCTGTGTTGAAAGTTCTCCTTTCTCCCATTTTTTAAGATCGTACTTTAAGAAGCTTGCGTTTTTTTGAATTTGGTCATTGGTGGAGAAATGGCTAATCCTCTTGCAGATTCATATTTAAATGAGTCTACAAAACTTGATGGAGAAAATTATGTCAATTGTTAATTTAAGCTCATAACAGTACTGGAGGCATACAATCTCTGAACGATTGTCAAAGGTGACGAGACCAAGCCTCAACCTCCTACTGCCACTCAAGATTGGGAGAAGCGTGAAATGAAAGCAAGGGTGCTGCTACGCATGTCAGTGAAGGACAATATTATTCCTCACATTCGGGACTGTGCAACTTCAAAGGCGACATGGGACACCCTCAAAGGTTTGTATGAGACTACTATGCAAACCGTATTTTATTTTTAAAAACAAAGCTGCTATCTATCAAAATGGATGCCAATGAAAGCATTAGTAACTTTGTTTCCCGAATTAAAGACTTTAGTGATAAGCTTGGTGATACTGGTGAAAAGGTTTCTAGTACAGACTTGGTAACTGTTGCTTTAAAGGGGTTAGTCCCAGACTATAAAGTCTTTATTTCAGCTCTCTCAGCTAGACCGACACCTCCTACATTTGAAGAATTGGCTGGAATTCTTCTTCAAGAAGAAGAGCGCATGAAAAATTTTGACTTGGAGTCAAATGGTTCTGATTTGGCTTTGACTGCAAGAGGCAAAAGACCATTCCGAGGGAGACCATGGGATAGGAACAGAGGCCGTTTTCAAGCAAAGCAAAAAGGTATGGCACCTCCTGCTTCTTATGTTAAAAGGAACATTGAATGTGATTATTGTGGAAAACCTGGACATCTGGCTAAAGATTGCTATAGGAGAAAGAATAATGAATCAAATCAAAGACATAGCAGGCATAATGGAAATTACATAAACAGAGACACCTCAGTGAATGATGGCTTTAAAAATCTTAAGTTATTTCTTTCTGATGCTGCATTGTCTGCTGAAACTGATGATGAGAATGCTTGGTTTATAGA
>APFE031697740.1:22025-60500 GCA_000404065.3 Pinus taeda
AGAGATAAGCTACCATCGCCCTAGCTGGTTTATTTCCATTTATGGTTGTAAGCATATTTCAGTATTTTCCATTAATGAAATGAAGTATTATTTCTGCTGCATATTTGTGTATATAGTTATCTCTGTATTTTGTTGCGTTGCTGTTTAAATCCGGATCATGAACCTTGAAAGGAAAACTTCTAAGAAAGATCAACTGTAAAATAAACCTCAATGAACATAAAAACGCTTTGGAACCTAACGCACAACATCTAGAAGTCTAAGCTAGAGACGTATTCCGGCATCATAAAACCTAGTAACTATCATTTTCATCGAAGGTTGGGTGATTCCTCCTTTTTGATATGACAAGTGCTAGTACGGACTTGTGCTCCACGTACCGTCGAGTATATATTGGGAGACCACAATAGGTTGATATACTTTATCCTTAGGAAGTCGTGTCTGCCACCCTATTGATCGCAATGCAATGAACACAACATTCAGGAAGATTGTCTGCCATATGTAAAGTCCTTTGTAATTCCTCTTTAATTTACCACCAAGGTGTATATTGTAGTTTTGCGATTTGTTTGGTAGTCCCTCTCTCTGGATTTCCAAATTAGTCACTTTCATTCCTTTTTGACTCCTTAAAATAAAAGGTCCATCTGAGCACTTGTCACTTCAGGCTCGTTAAAAATTGAAGGTGACTAGAGTAATCTTTAGTTTTTTCTCGACTCTTAAAAATTGAAAAAACAAAGTTGTGTCAAAAGCATCATACAATTCATTTAATTCAAAATAACATTTTCCCCTTTTTAATTTTGAGTTGATCAAGTAATCCGCAATTGTGGAAGAAAGTCAATCAAAACCCCATCATTCGTGGAGGCTAGCGAGTCAAACATCTTTGACTCCAGAAATGAAACCATTCCAAGCGAAATGGTCTCATTTTCACTGAGTCCACCTCTCTTGGTTTATTTGAAACTTGTGTTTCGACATCATCAGAGACTACAGTTACTCTGATCATTTCTGGTACATCTGCCATTACAGAAGAAGTTCCGCAGTTACAAGAGGACATTAGAACTAATCCTAGTGTAAGGGTAGATGCCTCGATACTTGAAACAACTCCATCTAGAGCTGATCCAGAAACTGAAGTTCACTCACTTGAACATCTAGGAGTTGAGTTCTAGAATTCAGAAGGTGTCACCCCTCTAGTATCTATCACTGCATAAACTATAGCTTCTTCGACTCCAGAAATATTTTACGGACCTGACGGCCTACCTCTTCCACCTAGATTGATTGCTATAGAAGAAGTTGTAGAGGATATTCCATCTAATACTCCATTGCATTTTGGAGCTGGGATCCACTTATATCCTTCTATTCCTGAAGTTAGTTCTTTCAATCATCATTCATCACAAGTTCCTATTGAATCGCTAGGAAATCTTTTGTATAGACTAAATATGTTTGAACAACCGTCAACATCTAGGACTGTGTCATTCGATACAGTCGGAGCAGAACTTCCTACTACCACACCTATGATGTTTGCTGGTGTACCATCTGTCCCAACTAGTTGTCAATCACTAGATGGAGTCCACCCAAGGACTATTTCGATGACATGGTCTGTTCCTATCGGTTCTTCTGGGAACTTGTCTGGCATTTCTTATGTTGAAGCTCAACAAATTGATCCTACATACCAGTTTCAATTTGGGCAGCCCAGTCTTCAAATACCAATCTATCCTTTGAACATTGGATTACCACCATACAGGGGGCAGTATGCTTTTTCATTGTTCCCTCCTAGAGAACAACAGTATGAGAGCTCACAACAAAATTTAGGTCAAACTGGAATTACATCTGGTGGTTGGATACCAATACTGACTCAACAACCAAGCATTGTATATTCAATGTAGCCAACACACCCTCTGTCAAATATTACCACTACGCCTGCTATTATGACTGTGTTGCAAGTACAAGCACAACCTGTTGTATGTCAAGGTCAAATTTCTCAGGTTGCAGTACAATAGCCTCTTGTCTCTACAACCCCACCACAATCTCAGATTAGTGCTTCCTTAACCAGAATGACTCAGGCTCAAACAGGTATTCTCACTCCGCATCTTGGTCAAGCATCTAGTATTGGGCAACAGCAAATGGTTCAACAACCATGGTTGGTGCAATATCAACATCTGCAATTCTAGCAAGCTTACCGAGGACCTGAGCAACAAGGCTTTTTAGGTAATGGGCAACCGCATTTTCAAAATGGTTATCAACAACCATACTATAATGGTTATGCCCATCAACCTTGTCAAGGTTATTAGCATTAGATACATTATGCTGGTATGCAGAGACCTACTGCTCAGACAATTCCTTCCTATCTTGGGTATGCTTCGCCAAACCTAAATCAACAGTTTCCCTTTGTGGCAACTCTAGAATTACTAGATCTGAACCAGCTGACGAATGATCCAATTGCTTACAACCCTTGGTGGCCAGCGATTCCTCATAAACTTCCCTCTGATATTCCTAAATTCAATGGAAATCCGGGTGAAGATCCATCGAACCACGTAATGACCTTTCATTTGTGGTGTTCATCCAACACCTTCAATGATGATTCGATTAGGCTTCACCTTTTTCAACGAATGCTAACTAGTCTGGCAGTGAAATGGTACATTGAATTGCCTAGAGCTTCGTTTGACAACTTTAGCACCCTTGCCACTACCTTTCTAACCCATTTTCAGCTACCCATAAGGTATGAAACGGGAACAGAACTCACCAAATTTAAACAGACAACAACCACTCACATATCTAATCATAGTCATGAGTGGCGACATCGTCGTTGAATGGTAAATACATATGTTCCTGATTAGCTTCTAGCTGAGTGGTTTATTAAGTCATTATTACCTTCTATTATAGAAGATGTGGCGAAAGGAGGAGTTGTCACTGAAGAGCAAGTCATTGCTCATGCACAACATTTAGACTTGATCTGTACTCAGTTTGGCATGCTCTATGACAAAATTCCTGATGCTCCTAGACCGGAATTTTCTATTTTGCCCCCTCCTAAATCAAACAGGGACTCTCATACCGGCGATGGTGTGATTGGCACGTCAAGTACACAAACCGCAAAGGCCCCATCTAGTAAAGCCCTTGTAGTTTCTAGTAAAAAAGCAAATGACAAGCTTCTTGCCTCAGAGGTTAATGTCGTGTCATCTGACAAGGGCAAAGAACCAAAGCAACTAGAGGGAAAGAAGAAAGGGAAAAATAATAAGAAGAAACAGGAAAATTCAACTCATGAAAAATCTTCTGAGAACCCTGCTGGGAAACAGAAACCTCATTATCCATGTTTAATATGTGACAACGAGCATTTCATGAAAGATTTTCCACATCAAGCTAATGTTGCGAAATTTTTAAAGACTTCAACTACCTCAATGATGTTGTCTGATCCGTTTCCAAACCCAAAAACTAACCTGGTCGCTATTGATCAAGCTTCTCCATCCCAAGTGCTTATGTTATCCATCTCGAAACAGTAAAATGATGCTTTGATATCGACAAGGAATAAAGATTATGGGAATCCATAGTCATCGAGCAAGAAGGCTACAGATCAACCCAATAGTTCGACAACAACTTCGCCAGAAGTTGTTCCACACATCATTCCTAAATTAATTATAAAGTCGCCTAAGGGAGTAGTACATAAATTGACATTTAATCCTCATGCCCGAGAAGCACAAAATTATAATATAGTGGAAGATCTGGCTCAATTTCCATCTGCTATGTCGACACTTGAAGTACTGCAGAATTGCCCCTCCCAAAATCAGGCTTTGTTATCAGCAATAGGTGGGATTGACCCAGCAGATTCCAATCTTGTGGCCTTCAACCATAAAGGATACAAACCTCAATTACTGGCCCAAATCACTTTCCTTATATAGGTAAAAACCATCAACAAAATTGTTCATTGACCAATTATTGATGAGGGGGCATCTACCTATATTATTTCAATGAGTTGCTGGAAAACTTTAGGCTCGCCACCCTTGTCATGATCATCAACAACATTAAAAGCATTCGATGAAATAACATACACGTTGTATGGGATTTTAAGTGACTTGCAAGTTGAACTAGGGGGCAAGATGGTAGAAATTGAATTCGAGGTCATTGATGGAAGCCTTGACCACAATATCCTACTAGGTAGGCCCCAGATTTATGCTATGGCTGTTGTTGTGTCAACATATTTTAGAAAGATTGCATTTCCCTTCCAAGGTGGAATTACAATCGTTGACCAACAAACATTTTTCCCCAATATTTCACAAGCTACTAGAAGCATTCCATTGATCCATGGAAGTTCTCAATCGCTTCAAAATGTTGGAGTAGGTCTCCTAAAAGACCCTTCTTTAATGGATACGTTTTCCCTCCCGCCTCCAAGTAATGTGGCGGAAGCGACCACCATGGAAACCTGTCATATGATATCTTCTATATCATCAAATATTAAGCAAAACTCTAACCATTTTGATACTATGGGTCACAGAGGATAGTTCTTATCTTGTGTCAACCTTGTTACAAAATGAAGCAAGGGTTATGAGGATAGTTCTTTTACTGTGTCAACCTCATTAAAAAATTAAACAACTCCCTTTCCAAATCAAGTCTTTGTTTACGATCTCATAAAATCCAAGTCGATTCTTTCAAAGATCTCGAAGGTAAACCTTCATTCCAACCACCGCGTTGAATGCAATGAAGCTTGGGGGGCATGCACCTCGATTTGTGTCATTATGCTGGAGGCATGCAAACTTATAAACAGCATAGTTTTTTCATTTTAAGCTTGTGTAAACATGAAACCAAAGACGAGCAATGTTTCTGCAAGGTTCAAGTTCGTTAAAAAATAAACCTGCCACTGAGCATAGTTTCTTCCTATTCAAGCTCATTAAAAAATGAATCCACCTTCAATAAACGACCTTTGTGATTGCCATGCTATCAGCCTTTTAAGCCTTGGTTGTTTTTCTTCCATCACCTCCATTCTTTTGATTGATCATACGCTTCCACTTGATTGTTTACCCTTTTGAGGAATAGCTGCGACAAGTGATTCTGTTAGCCACCCTCTTCACACTGCCATGTTTTGCGAAGTTCCAAGATTACCTGGAACTCGTTTGCTACCCTAAACGCCACCCATTCCTCAAAAAATGAGTCTACTTTAAACTCTTTTCGGACTCACTAAATATGAAAAGATTGTCGAGCAATTGGCCTCTGCAGCTCACTAAAGTGATTGGAAGTGCCATTCCTCCTATATTTTAATCTTTTTGGACCTGAGGGATTATCCCACAAAAATATCGAGCGCTTGTCTTTTTCGGCTCGCTAAAATGATTAGAAAAGTCATCCATTTTGTATTATTTTACTCTTTTTCAGACTCAAAGGATTATGATACGAAAAGGAACTCCTGGAGTTTCCTTTTTGTCCCTTTTCAAACTCTCTAAACATGAAAAGGACCTAGTTATCCTTGTCTTTAAACTCATTAAAACAATAGCGAAAAACTTGTCCATCTAGACAAGAATGAGTTTCATTATCGCTAGGCTCATCAAAACATAGTGACAGGTTTTCTCGATGGGAAAATTATAGAACAAGCATATGTTATCCTCCTCAAGCTTGACAAAAATAAAGAGGTACTGGTCAGCAATGACTGGGGAAAAAGGGAAGAAAAATTGAAGAATTTTATTGGTATCAGGTCGCTCTTGAACATGACACTTTCACTCCATCACCATGATTGAGTCGGGTTGGGTTATTCCATTCACCGGCCATATCACCATTGGTCCTCCATACCATCCATTTTTGGGGTTAACACTACCAATCCATTTCAGTGTCACCGATATGTTCAAGAGAAGTCATTCAGAGAATTCACCACCCAGCTAACGCCTCATCCACTACAATACCTTCACCCTCCATTTTCATGACTGCCATTCCTGAACCTTGTAATCATCAAATCGTTTTCACCTCCAGAAAATCATTTGCTTCATTTTGTGTCATAGATGTGGGATTCACGAAGGCCCTCCTACGACGGGTCACTTCTTTTCGACGTCACTTCATTATCCAAGAAGTTGACTTAGGAACAACCCTTTCAGTACTTTGAAGCTTGCATGCCTCAATGGCAAGTTTCTCACTTCTGGCGACATGTTTACATCAATGGCCTTCGACCAAACAATTATGCATGGTGTTCGACATCAGATCCTATATTCACACCATGTGAATTGTACTGTTGTACCTTGAGGGTCATTATCATTATCGGTGATTCCTATCACACCTGTTAATAGCTTACATCATTGGATAGTAATCAGGCGATGTGTTTCTATGTTTGACTTCAGAACATCTTTTCACATGGATCGACTTGTACATCGGGCGAAGATTGAACGAGTTTGAAGACCCCAGATCTAGTTTCATCCATCTGGGCTGCAATATATTCAGGAAGATAAAGACATCAAATGTACACAGTAGCTACACAGATGATCATCCAAGGGATGATGGCTCTACAAGAACCACCAGTCTGCAACAACAGATGATTATCTGTCCTATGTACATGAAAATGAATTTATAAATTTGAGCATGGGAATGCCTGCCTCAGCTAGATCATGAAAATAATATGAAGATAATGTATTTTATTGTATTTTATACAGGTCACCTTCCAGTTTGAATACCTCAGATCCTCATGATAAAGCATTTCACCCAACATCAGAAGATTTACGACCTCATGCTTTAGGGGGCAACTGTTATAGACAAATTTGGGCACTGCAACCCCAATCACATATGTCGATAAACCAAGGGCTCTTAAACCCCTAAAAGTGTTGTTTCACACCCTAAAGAATCATGGTCAATTTATTACATCATTTCCCAGAAGTTCCACCTGAAAACCACTAAGAACTAGCCAAAACTGGACCATACTGGCCGCTCCTTGGTCAAAGTGCAATGCATCTCACCTGCTACATAGAAGAGGTGTGACTCATACTGAAAAGGCGTTCTGTAGGGTGTGATGAGAGAGTGTATACAAATGGCAGAGATAGTTTGCTAAGTGGAAACCCAGAGAATCTTCTAGAAACTTCTCATATGACACTTGCCTCTCTGAAATCGCCCAGGGATGAGTAAGAGATCATGAAATCTCCAAGTGGAACAAAGAACTATCAGTGAAATGACACTAATCAAAAACCCAGAAGCTGACTCACCCCTATGCAAATATCTATAAATGGATCCCTCATCTGAGAGATATAGAGGCTGGAATTTTGTAATTTGTAAGGAAGTGTTGTTGGTTTCTCTATGAGAAAAACATTGTTTTGTTGGGTGATCTTGCTTTTCATGAGGTGAAGAGGGCTTTCATGCTGGGAGGATGATGCTGGATTAGATAGCTGGGTTGTAATCCTCTCTTCTACTTCTACTATCAATAAAGTTATTTGAGTTTTCCTCCATATAATTGTGTATTTGTAAATCTTGTTATTTGTGGATGAAATTTTATGGTTAATGTATTTCTGATTCTGCATTGTTTACGATATCATAGATCTCGATGCTTTGATGGTGTGTTGTTTCTTTGCCTCTAAATATATTCTCTAAAGAGGGACAAGTACGAGAAGGGTGGAAAGCTCTATCAAGGGAGAGAGGAAACAAGCAAGGAGTCAAGTGAAAGATATAGGTTGGTGCTCTCTGCTTCTCTCTTATTTATCATACATAAAGGAAATCTTGAAGCACTTTGAATTGTTTGTTTCTAAGATAGCTACCTGTCTTAGCGGGACTAGCAAATCGAAAAGACACTATTTTTCTCGGGAACACCATCTCCCCTGTTTGTTTGTGTAATTTGATCTATTCTATTGGGTGGATGTCTTTAGCCATGACTTCAAAGTCAATCTTGGGATAATCTTCCAAATATCTTGGCTGCAACACTGTGGGCTTTACAAATCTCATTTGCATTTTTCCCTCTTTGATGTCAAAGGCTGACATCAATCTGGTTTGATTTGTAGGGGCCATCTTTAAATACTGAGCATAGGCTTGGGCCTTCAATTGCTCATTCTTCGTCTTGATTTCTTTAAATTTCTCCTTTATGTCTATAAGCTTCTTAGAAGAAGACCCGAGGGATGAAACTTCTATGCTTTGTTTCCTTTCTAGTTCTTGCCTCTGTGAGCTTGAAGATGTCCCACCTCTTGAGAATGTATGTAGATTGTCTGCTCCTTCCTTCCTTATGCTCTCTGTGGTTTCTCCAATGAGTTCATCTTCTGATTATGGATTCATCCTACCTCTTAGCAAAGGGTTGATCTGTATGTATGCTTGGACGGGTAGATGCTTCCCTGTCTCTTTTTAAGTTCCTTTCCTCACTCAGGGGAGTTTTTAGCACTGGAGGATTTCCCATATTAGTCTGGACTAGATGTGGATGTGGTGGATCTAACTCTACAGATATTTCAAGATGCTCTAATTTATCTAGTTTTTCTCTTGTTTTTGGTTGTTCTGATGTAGATGGACTTGTTTCCTAGTTTTGTTCCTGTGATGGCTCTCCTATGGGAGCACTAGTTTCCTGTGTGTGCCTTTGAGAAGTCTCGGCATGCACCTGTACAAAGGAGTCTAGGTCAAGTCTCTTCTCCAAATCTTTCACTAAATTTTCAACTTCAACTTTGTCACTATCTGGTTCTATTAGTGTTCCTTCCCTCTATTCATTCATGTTGGCATATTGTTCTATTTCAGGGATACTATGATGGATGTAAGGTGATAACTTGTGTTTTGTCCTTCTATCATAGATAAAACTCTAAGGATCATATGTCCAAGAAAAGCTCTTCTTTAGTTTCATAGTTGTTTCTATAATTTCTTCTGCTTCTCTCCCTGCTTTTCTATTGTTGCACACAAATGGGCCTAAGTGGTCTCTGATCCTCAATTGGGATATTTTCTTTGCCTTAGTGAAATGAATTTGGTTAGAGTTTATCATTTACTTGTAATATTCCAAGGCAAACAATCTCATAGGGACATACTTAGGTAGCTTGAAAGGAGGGAGCTCACAACCATAGATTCGGATCTCAGTGTGATTCTGGTACAAGTACCAGTCACCTATCTTGTAATGCTTTGATAGTTGTAGGATTCTCTTGATATCATCACTGATACTTGGGGGAGAATGTCCTGTCAGCATGGTGGTTACAGGATAGACAAATTGATCTATGAATTCATTATATGAATAGGGAGAAGTGTATGAGTAATGGTAGATGGAAGTCCAGAAAATGACTGATCTGAGATTACCTCTGGTATCAAGTTTATTCACATGTAATGGGAATTTCTGAGTTTGGTAAGATAAGAAAAGGTGATACAAGACTGTGGAATACTTGAACACTCTCTCATTTTCCAATCTCATGAATCATCATGGATTTTGTCAGCTATGAATGCAACATAGTCATACTTTGCAGTAGGGGGCTAGCTAGGGGTGAAGATAGTCATATAAGCAAAGGTCATTTCATCCACATATTCATTGGTTGTGAAACCAAGAATACATGCAATCATGGTCATAATAGCCCTCCCTAAGCTTGTAAAAGCACCTATCATGTAGGGTGGAGGGTTTTCTGAAATGTATTGTTCTAACATGAACATTTGGCAAACTTTGGTGATCTTTAAGCTAGATAGTTTGGAAGATTTGTCAAGTAAATCAGCAAAAGAGAGAGGGGTAAGGTTCTGACTAGGTTGCAACTGCAATATTTCATTGATGGAGTCGTTGTAATGGAAAAAGGGATTTTCTAGTCGGGAGACATGATCGCTCTGAGATTAGGGTTGTAATTGGCATGGCACTGGTGGACCTTTTTTGGGAAAATGTGCACAGAAGAGAATTGATACTTTGGAATATTTGATTCCCATAGACCAATATTCTTAGCATCATTGAGGTAAAGGTCTTGATATTTGCAGTGAAGTTTCAAGGGGGAGTCATCAAATGTGAGGTCTTTGATTTGGAAGTCTCTATCAGCTAAGGGAAGGTGGTCCAAGTCCTTATGAGGAGTGGAGACTGGAGCGACATTTAGGGCCACGGGGGTTTCCATTTCTGGTTCTTCTAGATTCAGAAATGAAAATGGGGCTTTCTGAGTGTAAAATAGGTGTAACAGAGGTCTTGGGATCCTTTAATTTCAAGTCTGGCAGCTAAATTACACTGGAATTTTGGGTTTCAACATAATTGCAACAAAATTTTAGTATTTAACAAGGTTTGTGGAAGAAAACTGGTAAATACTTGTTATGGAGTGACTGGTAAAGGTGTACTAGTTGACTGGAGGCATGTCGTGGGATGGAGCGGTGTCAGGCAGCAGATTCCACGGTGGCTGATGGTTTGGGTACGAGTTGGTTGATTTCTACATACTGGATGCATGCATGAGTTTTTTAGGATAAACGACGAAAATGGATTATACTTTGTTTTTTATGCAAAGTCAATATTTTGGCAGGTTTTGTGAAATGGACAGGTTGCGTTAGTGGGGTGATTTGACATTTTTGTCGTTTGTGGGGAGGCGGTAAGTGGGTTTCATCACACCACTTATGGGTGGGAAGTGGTTTTTAGGAGGGGTCATGCGATTCCACACATCTTTCGACACGTAGCATCGGCATCGTTTGGGAAACCACTCTCATCGCACACTAAATGTCGATAAAAAGGCCCATGTGATATGCGCGATGGTCGTCGGATCTGAGGGATCTGATCGGATAGTGGTCTGGTGCTGAGGTGACTGATGAATAACGGAAGGCGGGCCCGATATTAATTAAAGGATTTATTCATATCGGGGGCATTTTGATTGGTCATTAGTTATTAATTAATCCTGGTGACTAATTAATTCCCATTAGCATGGTAGGGAGGGAAGGTTCTTAATTAACTATAGATTAGCTAATTAATCCCGCTTATTATTTGATTGACAGTTATATTTAACCATCGGGGTGGGATATGTAAAAATTTGGGGGTTTTGTATAATATAATAATACGGGTGTGGATGATGTTGTTTTATTCAGGAATTACATAATAATAACATTAGTGGTTAATATGACCAAACGAATGGGAAAGTGCTAAGTCTAATGTTTTCCAAAAATATTTCATCATACAACATATTAACTTAGGCTAAAGTGCATAAAAGGGTTTTTATGAGGAATTATTCAATTTACCTAATTAAAATAGCATTTTACTTAGGAAATTTTTTATCAATGGAATGAGTGATTTTATGGGGGGTAATGTTGATGAAGGGGACTTAAGTACTTTAGGCATTTCCAATTATTGAGCTGAGGGTCTGGTGCCTCCAAAAGTTAGAGAAATGCTCTGAGCCCCTCTAACTATGGTAATTACCTTTAGTACTTGGGGTAATTAGTGAAAATTTAGGGGAAATGAGTGGGGAAGTTAATTATTGTGACTTTGAATGTTGAAGTGCCTTCCATGTGATACATGGCCTTTCCTAGTGATTAAAGTAAAAGATTTAAGCATTTAAACTTAACATTCACCACACATTTATTCTGCAACCATCATCTACTTACCCTACCTACTTTATCCTAGCATTTTCAATTCTTTATTAAGGTGCACTTAGACTGGCAAACCCTTTTCAAACTTTTTTTTCTTTTACATATGAACTCCTATCTAAATCGACACTTATTACATCCAAGGGCTTAGATTAAATTATTGAGCTCCTTTTTCACTCTACCTATCTACTTATCTGCCAAGATTAAGTTGTTTGGTCAGATCTTTATTCTCTATTTCTAAAACATGAAATCAAAAACATGGAATAACCAAGATTAAGCTATTTGGTCACCATGGATTGTGGCATAGGTAACAAGTTGCACACAATCATTATTGTACAAAGTAAAATAGTAGTGGAATTTGGTCTTGCACACTTTCCTGGTCTTTTCTTTTTGTTGGGGTTCATTTAATTTCATTTTTTGACCTTTTCTTTGTTCTTTTTACCCTTTGATATTTATTTTAGGGTATACCCTCTTTACATTTTTTGATTTTTTGATTTTTTACAAATATGGAAAACCTTTGCAACAAGTAAAGGTATGAACATATTTAAGAACTAGGTCAAGTCAATCATGATATATGACACCTATTTGTATAATGGCATACTAGTGGCTCCACTTGGGGATGGATTTTCCTGGTAGAAAGTCAAGAACATTAGATTAGTGGCCTCTGAATGACTTCGACTGTGCTCTGCAATCTTCCTTTTGCCTGCTGCTTTATGTATATGTATGACAATAATGCTTTTGAAGCTTAGGGCCTTCTCTTCAGGCTTCAACTCCACATTCTTACCATCCAATCAACCCTGGACATTACAAAGGATATAGTATGTACAGTTTAGGAATATGGTAATATTAGTAGCTAGGATCAAAGTAATTATTTAACATCTGACCATTGACTGGTCCTCCTTCAATTTCTGTACCATCTAACTCTTTAAGAAAATATGCATTGTTTCCTCTGAAAGCATATATGATATATGGTCCTTTCCACAGGAAGTCAAAATTCCCATGTTTTCCTTTGTCATCTCTTCTTGAATCCCATGTTAACACTTTGTCTCCATGGTAGAAATAGTCTACATTGGTCCTTCTGTTAAAGATTTTCTTGAGTTTTTCTTGTAGAACTTGAGATCTCTGGTACACCTCCTCCTTGGTTTGCTGCAAATGGATGGTCTAGTTTATCCTTCTTTGTTTATCATTTCGTTCCACCTGAGATTCTTGCAGTAATTTCATAACAGAAATCCCTAAAGATGAGGGAAAAACTACCTCCATACCATAAAAAAGTTCATAGGGACTAGTTCTAATGGATTTCTTGGTTGTAAGCCTATCTGCCCACAAAGCATTGGTCAACCTTTTATTCGAGGTTTTCTGATTTTCCTCCAACAGTTTTTTGATGATATTAATTAGACTCTTGTTGGAAGATTTTGCAAGTCGATTCCCTTGGGGTTAGTAGGTTGTGGAATGACCCAGTGTGATATGATACTTGTTACAGAAATTAATCATTTTCGTTGACTTAAAAGGTGCAGCATTATCTGTGATGATTTTAATGGGACAACCAAATCTAGACAAAATATTGGCCTCTAGAAATCCTATAATGGCAGTGTTTGTGGCTTGTCTAAAAGGAATGGCTTCTGTCCATTTAGTAAAGTAATCAGTTGTAGTGAGTATCCATTTAGGTTGAACAGAAGAGGGTGGATGAATTTCTCCAATGAAGTCAAGACCCCATTGTTGAAAAGGCTTCTCGGTGGAAATAGGTTTCAAGGGTAAAGGTAACAATTTTCTTTTGCCTTCAAAGATTTGACATTTATGGAAAGAGGTTACAAATTCTTCACATCTGCAAACAAGGTTGGCCAATAGAATCCAGCCCTTAGGATTTTGTTAGCATTTGACTTCCAATAGATATGTCCACCACAGTCCCCTACATGAAATTATTGGAGAGCCTTGTTAGCTTCTTCTTTCAATAAACAATTTAACAAAATTCCTTCATGATTTTTCCAAAACAGAGTATTATCTAAAAATGCAAAACTTTGAAGCTTTCATTTTCAAAAACCTATTCTTGGTTCTGGATAACCCTGGAGGAGCCTACAAGTTTTGTAAAACATAAATTATATCAGCATACTAGGGTGAATCTGAAAAGGCCTGGCTAATCTGTGGAGTCACCATCTCCTGCTCGTTATCCAGCTCTACAATGATATTTATGACTAGGGCTTGACAATTAGTTTTTGCCATGAGTTTAGCCAATCCCTGACCTTTAATTAGCTTGGTAGGTTTTATCTCTATATCATACTCTAAGATAGTAGCTATCCATTTTGCTCTTTTACCACCAATTCCATCCCGAGTTAGGATGTCTTTGACTACTGCGTTAGGAACATAAGCTATTACATGGGAATACAATATATAGACTTTAAAATATTTAAGGGCTTTTACCAATGCAAAAGCTTGTTTCTCCATTATTTTTTATTCTAATGATGCATCTTTGAGAGCTTTACTAAAAAAGGCTATTGGTTTTTCACATCCTTGATCATCGTTTTGTAGTAAAACTACAGCTATAGTGTGTTCTGATGCAAAAGAAAAAATGATGAAGTCTCTATCAAACTGTGGGCTCATGAGAACTGGTGTTCTAGTTAAGGCCATTTTGATTTATTCAATGATTGCTTAGCCTCTACTATCCATTTGATTCTTGAATCCTTTTTTAGCATGTTATGTAATGATCTTATAAGTTCATCTAAGTTGGAGATGAATCTTCTCAAAAAATTGATTTTTCATAGGAAAGCCTGAAGCTCTTTAACGTTTCTTGGATGGTGTATCTGTAAAATAGCTTTAATCTTGGAAGGGTCAATTAAAATGCCATCCTTGGAAATGATGTGACCTAAAAGTTTTCCTTCTTCTAGACCGAACAAAGACTTCTTTGGATTCAAAGAAATGCCATACTTTCTGCACTTTAAAAGACTTGCTTGAGATGCTCCAAGTGTTGCTGATTTGATTTAGAAAAAACAGTGAGATCATCAAAATATATAACAAGAAAATCATGAATTTATTTGGAAAAGGCAATGTCCATTGCTCTTTGGAAGGTTGCTCCTGCATTTTTTAGTCCAAATGGCATTTTAATGTACATGAAAGTACCCCATGGTGTTGTAAATGCAATTTTCTCTTGGTCATCAGGATGAACCAAAATTTGGTTATAACCTCAAAACCCATATAAAAGTGAAATTCTAAAAGAACCCACTACCCTTTACAAAATATGATCCATTTGGTTTAAGGATAGTTATCTTTAAGAGAGACCTTATTTACATTTCTTAGGTCAACACATAACCTTATTTCCCCTGTTTTCTTCCTAGTAAGTATTAGGTTAGACACCCATTTTGAAAATCTAATAGGAGCAATAATTCCTACTTCGTACATGTGTTTGATTTCTTTCTCAATTGATGGTAATAACACAGGGTTAATTCTTTTGAGTTTATGTTTAAAGGGCTTTTGAATTTCTTTCAAAGGGATGGTACGCTGAATGATAGAGGTGTCATTGGACTTCAAGTCTTCGTAACTCCAGGCAAAAACATCCTAGAATTCTCTCATAAGTTCAACATAATTTAGCTTTTGATCAGGAGGTAAGGATTTTGACAATTTTATCAATTTGGGATTATCCTGTGTCCCTAAGTTATACTCTTCGATGTCTACTTTTAAAGGCTCCATTTTAGGTCTCTTTGGAATGTCATTAGGGTCAAACAAATCTTCTAGAGGAGTCAATCCTTTGGGTAAATGATTGTCCTTTAGGTTGATAACCTTTGTTTCTTCTTCAATTATTTCATCTAGGTCCATTTGTTTCAGGTTTTGAATTTCTTATTGTGTGAATTTGGTAGGGTGAAGCATATTTATTGAATTCTCTTCTGAGATGTTAATTTCTCCCTCATTTATTTGATTAGAACTAGTAACTATATCAACATCTATGTTTATGTTTGAAAATTCTTCATCTAAAGTTAAAAAATTAGTGATATGCTTATCACTATCAAAAACCTACCAGTTCTTAAGATTATCAGGGATGGTTGGTCTATGCCTAATCTCAGCAGTATACTGATGATTATGTTGAAAGGGTAATTTGCAGGTGCTTGCAAACATGGCTAGACTATGGGCTTTCATGTTGTGTTTTCTAGGAATAGTAGCAAGTTGGGTTTCCAAAAAACTATTGAGGATTTCTATTATTGTTCCTCTATAATATCCTAGTCTAGGGTCCCTGGTTGAGTAAGTTCCTTTAATCTGTTTAATTATTAATTCTGAATCTCCCATGACGGACACCCTTATAGCTCCTAATCTTTTAACAAGTTTAAGACCTAACAAGAGGGCCTCATATTCTCCCATATTATTGGTGCATCTAAAATTTAATATGTAGGCATGGCCTTCAACATGATCATTTTCTAAATTATACACCCAAGCTCCTTCTCCTACTCCTAGTTTATTTACTGATCCATCAAATTCTAAATGCCAAAGGATTTCATGTTCATAGTTCGTATCTCGGGTAGTAGGAACTTGTTTAACCATGGCATTTGGGTTTTCATTGTTATATGATTTTTCTTTGTTATTTGATATTTCCTAAATATGAACAGTTAATTTTTCTTTTTCAATTTCTTTTGTTACTACTGCCAAAATATTAAAAAATTTGAAGGACTGACTTCTGCATTATAAAGGATAAAAGAATCCATATCAGAGTGTACTGAGTAGATGGAGAAATTTTGGGGTCTTTCCTCACTACTTACTACATATTTCATCAATGTGTCTCTATATAGTTTCTTGGGTTGTCCAAAAACCAATATAGTGGCATATGACATATTCAGTTGAAGAGACCCTTGAAGCTTAGCACCCCAAGATCTGGACAACATCATGCCATATTTGGGTGGTATATCTACTACCACTATGTCCATTAAAATTGTTTTTGCAGGGTATTGAACCAATGAAACACACAAGTCTTTTATCAATCCTAAACATCTCACTTGACTGGAATCAAAAGAAAACAATTCTTTGTATGGTCTAGTAATGTCTAGATCTAGCTTTTCCATGACAGACTTGGGCATGAGATTATGAGATGCACCAGAGTCAAACATAACATTGTGAAGAATCTTATCATTTATGTTTAGGCTAACATAGAAGGGAGGAATTCCTCCTTCCAATGGTTTCCCATTCACTTCTGGACCAAAGATTAATTTGGGTTGATCATAAAAAAGATTCACTGAGTCTTCAGTTCCAGTAATTTTTAGTGATCTATTGATTTGAGTTTGGTAGGCATCATGTTTAGCTAATTCAGACAATGGGACAATTTTTTTTAGCTTTCCTACTTATGTTTCCAGATTGAAGGGTTTTTCTATTTGGGCTTTTGTATTTCGAGCAGCAACGTTTTCTTTGTCTTTCTCCTTTTCAGGATTAGAATCATGATTTGTTGATTCTCCTAGATCAACCTTTGGAGGTTCTTCCACAGTTTCCTTGGAAGGAAGGGAAAGGGAAGGTTGTTCATTGTTTGGTTAATTATTCAGAGACATCTGAATATGGGTCGAGGGCTAACAGAACTTTCTTGTCTTCTAAGAATTCTAGGGATCAAATTGGGGTTCTCAAAATAGGTGGTGGATTGGGATCATGATTAGCTCTAGTGTAACGAGTCCTTTCTGCAGCCAGATTTTAAATTTTTATGGATTTTCTTATATAAATTTTCCAAAATAACTTCTAAAATCCTCTAAGATGCTGTAAATCAAACTTTTTGGTTTCTTAAAGGTTTTATTTCAACTAAGGAATTGTTCATTCCCTAGTATGGTCGCCACTATGTTATCACTCAGATTTTCCTTAGAAGTTATGGGAAGAAGGAAAGGGGTCTGAGGTAACCACAAACCAATCTTTTAAGTACAGGTTCTAGCCAACCTATACTCAGGGAGGGATCTCTCTTTAAGTTTTAACTTTGTTTTTTTTTTTTTTTGGTATTAGGCTAGTTATGACAGCTTCGAGGCTTGTGATTTTGTTTGGTGGTGGAATTCAGGAGCAGATGGATAGAACAAGGTATTTCAGGCCATCGGGATATGGGGTCAACTAGATGATGGCTTAATTGGATCAGGTTTCACAGGGAAAGATAGCTAAACAAAAGACAAATGATAGCTTCAAATGGGTGAAATGGTCTTAAACAGGGAGGAAGGGTAACTGAGAATCCTTCAACGGGGCTCAAGATGGTGAAAAGGGGGTGCTTATTAAAAAAAAGCAATTAAGTATTCTTTGTTAAATGGTCACAATGATAAACTATGAAAGCAGGGAGCACTTAAGAATTCCCTAGCTATAATAGCCTAGAAGAAAGCATTAAGAAAAATAAATGATTTGAAGACAAAATGTAGTAAAGCTCTTTCTAAAATATAACTTTTCATTTATCATTCACATATGAAATACATATGAATATTGATTAAACCAAAAAACTGTAAAAACACAAGATATAGAATACTTATTTGTTTCTCATTTGACATAGGTATCCTATAAAAGTCCTTTGCTTTATTACTTTGTTCCAGGCAGCCATACAAAAGTTGTTCAATAGCACTTCAATTCCAAAAGTACATTGTCTACAGAAATGTCTAAGAATCCACACTCAATACTTCAAATGAGGAAGTATTTATACAAATTTTTACATCAAAATATTTCCTAACTAAGAGAGATTTATCCTAGGAAAAATAAATATCTTTTACATTAATATAGAGACATATGGTCTCGAATATAGAAACAGAATGTGAACTGATTGTTGTTGTCCCTGTTTTTGTTGAAGGATCTAGAGGCAAGTCCTATGAATATGCATCTTGTTGTCATGCTAGTAACTCTATTCTAGACATCTAATTTTATCTTTTCACTAATACTCTTTACCTGTGTTTGATACTCTTTACTTGTTCACCATTGTTCATCCTTTTTTACCAAATTTTACTGTGGTAATTTATTTCTATTTACCTCACCTAAGTCATGGTAATTTACAGGATGTCAGTCATGTTGGTCCACCAATCATCCTTTGGTATATTCATCCTTGTCAATTTCCTGTAAATTTCATCAGCCTCAGTGTATTTCACAAAATTAGGTTGGACTGTAAATAAGTTCTTTACTTCATGTTCAATGTAAAAAAGGTTCTCCAAACCATCATAGATAACTTTCCTTGTGGGCAATGCCTTGACTGCAGATGAACTAGCCTGACTGTCAGCCTGCTGATGCAACTTGTTGATGTAGTCCATCTAAACCATTAGCCTATCATTGATGACTAAAGGGCTTGGGAGTCCCTTACTCCTTAAGATGTAAAATTTCTTCATGAACTCATCTATATCTTCCTACATACTTAGACATCTAAATTCCAGGCCTTGCATCAGATTCCTTTTGGTCAACACTTTCTTTAATTCGAGGATGGTAGCAGTCCTATCCTCAATGTCTCATTGCTCCAACTGTTGCCTGTTTTTACTATTTAGAAAATTTATTAACTGGATTGTCTCTTCAAGATTTCTACCCAATTCCTCTCTGGTCTTCCGAACTTCTTCAAGAGCAGGCTTAACCAAATCAATTTGTTCAAAAATAATTTGAATGGATGACCAAATATCATTGATGGAATCAATGATATTGGTCCACAATATATTTCTAATGTTTGTCAAGGGATTTTCAAATGTAAGTTCTTTCTCCATTGCTTTGATCTGTTGGGCCAAGCCTTTGTTTTTTCTCATTTCCTCTACATAATTGATTTTTGATATATCATATTTCTATGACAAAGTAGTGAATTTCTCTTTTACTTTCTGCAACTCTGTTACTTGAAGTTTCATTTCTCCCATTGACTTAATCAAGTCCTCTGTGCTCTATGTTGGTGTACCTATCTATGATGTACCTGTTACCTCTAAGGGTGCATCTATTGCCAAAGGAACTTTTGGTGCTAAAGCAGGTGCCAATGTAGAAGGGACTGCTATTGAAACTATTGGCACTACAGTTTGAGGATGTGTGGTCGACTCACTCTGCCTTGACTGTATTGCTTTTTCCAATTCCTGCTCTCTTTCTTTTAGCTGCTCATTTAACTTAAGGACCAAGTCCATAAGTTCTTCTTCATTTTTCTTTTCTATAACCTCAACAATGTGAGGATGAATGAGTGATGGCAACTTCAATTGTTTTCTGAATGCATCTATATCTTCATTCTTCTTCTTTATTAGGCTCTTTGCTGCCTCGACATCATTTACGTCATGACCCAACTCAATAATTAGCTCCTCCAATGATTTGATTCTATTGTCCTTTACTTGTGAGGAGGCCTTCACCAGTTGCAATTGTGTAGTAGTGTTGCTCAGTGAATTTTGCAATCTATGTGCCATCATTGCCTTGCTAGTTAGCATAGAATAGACCATCTCCCTTGTTTGTTTGTGTAATTCAATCTGGTCTATTAGGTGGATGTCTTGAGCCATGACTTGAAAGTCAGTCTTGAGATAATCTGCCAAAGATTTTGGTTGCAACACTATGGGCTTTAGAAAGCTCATTTGCATTTTTCCTTCTTTGATGTCAAAGGCTAACATCAATCTGGTTTGATTTGTAGGGGCCATCTTTAAATACTAAGCATAGGCTTGGGCCTTAAATTGCTCATTCTTCTTCTTGATTTCTTTAAATTTCCCCATTATGTCTATAACCTTCTTAGAAGAAGACCTGAGGGATGAAACTTCTATGCTTTGTTTCCTTTCCAGTTCTTGCCTCTATGATCTTGAAGGTGTCCCACTTGTTAGGAATGTATGTAGACTATCTACTCCTTCTTTCCTTATGCTCTTTGTGGTTTCTTGAAAGAGTTCATCTTCTGAATATGGATTCATCCTTTGCCTCTCAGCAAAGGGTTGACCTATTTGTATCCTTGGAGGGGTAGATGCTTCCCTGTCTCTTTTTAAGTTCCTTTCCTCATTCAGAGGAGTCTATAGCGCTAGAGGATTTCCCATATTAGTCTAAACTAGATGTGGCTATGGTGGATCTAACTCTATAGATATTTCAAGTTGCTCTAATTTCTCTGACTATTCTATTGTTTCTTGTTGTTCTGATGTAGATGGACTTGTTTCCTGGTTTTGTTCCTGTGAGGGCTCTACTATGGGATCACTTATTTCCTGTGTGTGCCATTGAGAAGTCTTTTTATGCACTTGTAAAAAGGAGTCTAGGTCAAGTCTCTTCTCCAAATCTTTGATTGCATTTTCAACTTCAACTTTGTCACTATTTGGTTCTATCAGTGTTCCTTCCCTCCATTCATTCATGTTGGCATATTGTTCTATTTCAGGGATATTGTGATGGATGTAAGGTGATAACTTTTGTTTTGTCCTTCTATCACAGATGAAACTGTGAGGATCATATGTCCAAGCAAATCTCTTCTTTAGTTCCAAAGTTGTTTCTATAATTTCTTCTGCTTCTTTCCCTGCTTTTCTGTTGTTGCACACAAATGGGCCTAAGTGGTCTTTGATCTTCAATTGGGCTTTTTTCATTGCCTTGGTGAAATGAATTTGGTCAAAGTTTATCATTTGCCTATAATATTCCAAGGCAAAGAATCTCATAGGGACATACTTAGGCAGCTTGAAAGGAGGGAGCTCACAGCCGTAGATTTGGATCTCAGTGTGATTCTGGTACAAGTACCAGGCACCTATCTTGTACTGCTTTGACAGTTGCAGGATTTTCTTCATATCATCACTAATTCTTGGGGGATAATGTCATGTCAGCATGGTGGTTATAAGATAGACAAATTGATCTATGAATTCATTGTATGAATAGGGAGAAGTGTATGAGTAGTGGAAGATGGAAGTCCAGAAAATGACTGATCTGGGATTACCTCTGGTATCAAGCTTATTCACAGAGAATGAGAATTTTTCAATTTGGTAATACAGGAAAAGGTGATACAAGACTGTGGAATACTTGAACACTTTGTCATTTTCCAATCTCATGAACTGATCATGGATTTTGTCAGCTATGAATGCAACATAGTCATACTTGGTAGCAAGGGGCTGGCCGGGGGGGAAGATAGTCATATAAGCAAAGGTCATTTCATCCACATATTCATTGGTTGTGAAACCAAGAATACAAGAAATCATGGTAATAATATCCCTCCCTAAGCTTGTAAAAGCACCTGTCATGTAGGGTTGAGGGGTAAGATTTGACAAGTAAATCAGCAATAGACGGAGGGGTAAGGTTTTGACTAGGATGCAATTGTAATATTTCATTGATGGAGTCTGTTGTAATGGAAAAAAGGATTTGTTGTTTAGGGGACATTACAGCTCTGAGATTAGGGTTGTAATTGGCATGACACTGGTGTACAATGTCTAGGAAAATGTGCACATAATGGAATTGATACTTTGGGAGATTTGATTCCCATAGACCAATATTGTCAACATCATGAGGTAAAGATCTTAATATTTACAGTGCAGTTTCAAGGGGGAGTGACCAAATGTGAGGACTTTGATTTGGATGTCTCTATCAGCTAAGGGAAGGTGGTCCAAGTCCCTGTGGGGAGTCGAGACTGGAGCCACATTGAGGGCCATGGGGGTTTCCATTTCTGGTTCTTGTGGATTCAGAAATGAAAATGGGGCTTTTTGAGAATAGGTGTAACACAGGTCCTTGGAGCCTTTAATTTCAAGTCTGGTAGCTAAATTACACTGGAATTTTGGGTTTCAACATAATTGCAGTGGAATTTTAGTATTTAACAGGGTTTCTGGAAGAAAATTGGTAAATACCTATTATGGAACAACTAGTAATGTTGTATTGGTTGACTGGAGGCACACCATGGGCTGGAGCAGCATCGAGTAGTAGCTTTTAGGGTGGCTAATGGTTTGGGTACGAGTTGGTCGATTTCTACATACTGGCTACATGCATGAGTTTTTCAGAATAAAGGATGAAAATGGATTATACTCTATTTTTTATGCAAAGTCAATCTTTTGGCCGGTTTTGTGAAATAGACAGGTTGCGTCAGCAGGGTGATTTGACGTTTTTTGTCGTTTGTGGGGAGGTGGTAAGCGGGTTTCATCGCACCACTTATGGGTGGGAAGTGGTTTTTAGGAGGGGCCGCATGATTCCACACATCTTTAGACACGTAGCATTGAAACTATTTGGGAAACCACTCTCATCACACGCTAAATGTCGACCAAAAGGTCCGTGTGATATGCGCAATGGCCATCGGATCTGAGGGATCCGATCGGATGGTGGTCGAGGTGCTGAGGTGACTGTTGGATAATGGAGGGTGGACCCGATATTAATTAAAGGATTTATTCATATCAGGGCATTTTGATTGGCCATTGAGTTATGAATTAATCCTGGTGACTAATTAATTCTCATTAGCATGGCGGGGAGGTCGGGTTCTTAATTAACTATAGATTAGCTAATTAATCCCGCTTATTATTTGATTTACGATTATATTTAACCATTAGGGAGGGATATGTAAGAAATTGGGGTTTTTTATGATATAATAATACGGGTGTGGGTAATGTTGTTTTATTCAGGAATTACATAATAATAACATTAGTGGTTAATATGACCAAACGAATGGGAAAGTGCTAAGTCTAATGTTTTCTGAAATTATTTCATCATACAACATATTAACTTACGCTAAAGTGCATAAAAGGGTTTTTATAAGGAATTATTCAATTTACCTAAGTAAAATAGGGTTTTACTTAGGAAAATTTTTATCAAAGGATTGAGTGATTTTATGGGGGGCTAATGTTGATGAAGGGAACTTAAGTACTTTAGGTATTTCCAATTATTGTGCCGAGGTTCTGGTCCCTCCAAAAGTCAGGGAAATGCTTTGAGCCCCTCTAACTATGGTAATTACTTGGATTACTTGGGGTAATTAGTGAAAATTTAGGGGAAATGAGTGGGGAAGTTAATTATTATGACTTTGAATGTTGATGTGCCTTCCATGTGATACACGCATTTTCTTAGTGATGAAAGTAAAAAATTTAAGCATTTAAACTTAACATTCACCACACATTTACTCTGCAACCATCATCTACTTACCCTACCTACTTTATCCTAGCATTTTCACTTCTTTATTAGGGTGCACTTAGACTAGCAAACCCTTTTCAAACTTTATTTTCTTTTACATATGAACTCCTATCTAAAACGACACTTATTACATCCAAGGGCTCAGATTAAACTGTTGAGCTCCTTTTTCACTCTACCTATCTACTTATCTGCCAAGATTAAGCTATTTGGTCAAATCTTTATTCTCTATTTCTAAAACATGAAATTGAAAACATGGAATCACCATGATTAAGCTATTTGGTTACCATGGATTGTGGCATAGGTAACAAGTTGCACACAATCATTATTGTACAAAGTAAAATAGTAGTGGCATTTGGTCTTGCACACTTTCTTGGTCTTTTCTTTTTGTTGGGGTTCATTTTCTTTTCTTTTTTCGACCTTTTCTTTGTTCATTTTACCCTTTGATCTTTATTTTAGGGTATACCCTCTTTACATTTTTTTTTTTTTTTACAAATATGGAAAACCAACAAGTAAAGGTAAGAACACATTTCAGAACTAGGCTAAGTCAATCATGATATATGACACCTACTGGTATAGATGCATAACACGCACAAGGGAAGAGCCAAAGTGCTGAAGGACATACATGACAGCAAGAGCTCTCTGCAAACCCCGTTGCTCCTAGACGATATTGTTTTCGAGTGACCACACTTAGGGTGAGTTCCTGTACTGAAGTTTGAAGATTGGGACCTCGCGGATCATGAGAGATTCTCACATTTAGCGACTAAACAGGTAATGCACCGATGGATTGATGTGATGGCTGGAATGATTGAATTGGAGCTGTGCAAATGGCACAGGGTGTAGAGAAATTTGGGTTGCTAAACCTGCTCTAGGTGTCGCATTACCTCTGTGCCCCAGTGACCATATTCATCATCAAGCAGCTACTTTTCTTGGTGCATGATGGGTGTTTGTGGCTGGAGGAACCCATTCCAATCATAGACCACTTTATTCATCGAATTACATGACTACCTTACTTAGGGGAGGATCCAACCAACATATCAAAAGGAAAAGGTGGCGAGTTGGCCCTTGCAGAAGTGATGGAGAAGAAGTTCAAGTTTGAAGAGCTTTGCTGAGTTCAAAGCAAATTTCCACCATGTTTTTATTAGGGTGTGAAAGGACCCCCTGAAAGCATGGCATAAACTACCATACCTGGTGGCTGATGATGTAATGTTTCCAGTACTTGAGTCTTGGCCGCTGGAATGGAAAACCCTAACAGGCTCTGCAACGGAAATGGATAAGTCTGCCATGTAGCGCAAGAAGGAAGAGACAACCCCGAATAGCACAACTGGCAGAGAAATGCAGAAAGGAGGAAGAAGAAGATAAGGCCCAAGCAGGGTGCGATGCTACGAAATTGGATGAACAAAAGAAGATAGGAGGAGAAGAGCGCGATGGAAAGAAGTCACCTTTTCCTGGCATTGAGGCAGAAATAGAGACAGAACAAGGTGGTGCAGACCCACAGACGACATCCACCCAACTCAAGCATCCATGATGATGAGAACAAGAAGTGCCATGAAAGAAAACAAAGGCAGTAAAGACAGCTTTCGACCCAATCACCCTCATTGAAGGGGACTTGCATGATATTGGAGAAATGATGAGGGATGTCATTGCGAAGGCCCTCCAATAGTTCAAAAAGTAGCAGCGGCTGTTATTGGGAGCTCTCCGGACAGAGTTGTAGGAGTTGCAGGTATGCACTCCATAGGTTGGCACATTTTCCACCAGCCTCGCGATCGGCACTTCAATTGCCGAGGAGATGTTGCACACAAGGGCGACCAACATGATAGTGCTACAAGATGGGGCACTTACTACAGAGAAGGAGGCTAACAGGCCCACAGTTAGAAGCTTGAAAGGGGTAGGATTGAACATGGTTGCATTCCCTGAGGAGACTCTCTGCCTCTTACAGGATGGAGTCACTGCGGAACTCAGGGCCTGGGAGAATTGCGCTCTACAAATGATGAGCGAGCAACACATCAACGCTGAACAGTTGGGCCTACAACACGATGAGGCAGTGGAGCAGAACAAGAAGATTATGCAGGTAGTAGAGGAAGCCTACCGGATGGTCCCAGAGTTTGACATTCAAGTAGAAGAACCAGTGGAGGCACACGTCTTCAAGTTAGCCACAGGGGTGCGCGATGCACGAGCAAGAATGGACAGGGTTTAGCTGGAGCTGAACTTGTAGATGGCTGAATTGCAGTTGAAGGCCCAACCTTCAACTTCACAGGAATTCAGGGAATAATGTACCACCACTGTTACAATAATAGCGATGGTTGATAGTGCAGTGGAAGACTGCATGCAGCTGTTTGAACAGTTATTCGAGGTCCAAACCACCCTGCTGGAGGACCCAAATGTAGAGCAGCTTGAGACAGAGGCACATGAGTTGCAACAGAGGTATGAGGAGGTAAAAGGGACCGCATAGATAGTTCCCCTTACACAGAGGCTCACACGGATACAGGAGGCAAAGGTACTCAAGCAATAGATGGATGTCGCTCAACATAAAGAAGCAGCCTTAAAAGCACGCCTATAGCCATGGATAGACAAGGCTTATGCGATCACAACCTCCATTGAAGGAAAGCTCATGAAACTGTAGGCAGCTCAGCAGAATATTCAGAGCAGTAATTCAGCAGTAGTCACCAAACAATGAGTGGAATAAGTCCAGCAGGTGGTCGTTTAGTGCGATGCCAATGTTGCAGTGATCCAAACAAAGTTGGGAGGTCTTCGCACTAAGATCTCCACACCTGCAGAGTGACTTGAGGGTGAGCCACGATGTTTGTGTTGGGGGCCTATTGGGTGCGAGATCCCCCAAGAGTAGTTTCGGGGCTTAAAGCCCAGATTTTGGTCCAATGTTGTAATCCAAATATAAAGACTCCACATTTTATGGTCACGGAGAGCGTAGTTGTTAAAGAGTCATAGGGTTGTCTGCCCTTATTTTGAAAATGTAATGTCGGCTGTAGAATATCTACCCATGGTCTGCGGACCATGGGATTGTATAAATAGAGCTAAGCTCTAAGTAGTTAGAGGCAAATTTTGAATAATGGAATCAAGCAAGATATGATGTATGAGAGATAGCTTTGAGTAGAAGTCTAAGTTTTGGGTTGTAGCGTAGGTAGAGGCTCTAAAGTTGAGTGCACAAAGGCCTAAAAGTCTGCAACTGAGTGCGTGGACTTCTGCAATTGAGTGCGCAGAGTGGGTCGAGTCTGTAAATTTCCAGAAGTATTAATAAAGAGGAGTATTCTACAATTTTGACTTCTTTATTTCATGTTTATGCATCTAGTTATGTTTGGGTATGAATTTCACATATAATGTTTATATGATGCGTGAATATATGTAATTGTGTTGGTTAAGTGAACACAAGTAAGAACATCTGTTTACACGAAGCTAACTAAGATCTGGAATAAGACAAGTAAGATACTAAATGTAGTTTTGGAAATATCATAGTTCGCTGCCCTAGCAGAGCGAAAGTATATCAGACCTAGGTTAGGGTTGTGTGAAAGCCAATTATATCCTTTCACAAAGGTATTGAAGGGTGCAACAGAGGGCTAAGAAACCTACATGCAAGCAGTTATAATTGGGATAAACTGACATCACAACCATCTCAAGGGTGCGAAAACTTGGTTCTAGCATCCCCCCATACTGCTTCGGGTGAGACTTTAGTCCGTGCTTCACGGGCTGATGCTGAAATGGCTAGTAGTGTAGGGATTTGTTTGGCTAACTAACGCTAAACCTGGGTTAGGCCCCCTCAAGCCAACACTAGTTCATCGAATCCAATTGTACAGTTTATTCATGATTGGATTTGATTTAAATTTTTATCAATAGGTAGAAATAGGTATCAAAAACAATTGGCTCAACAGTTTAATCTGAGCCAATGGAGGAAATAAGGGATAGAGGTAGATTAGTCATTAAAAGGAAATATTGAGTTGCTAGCCTAAATGCACTTGGATGAATAAATGAAAATGTTAGGAGTATAAAGGGTAGGTAGATATATGAGAAATTATTGGAGCATGAAAGGATTTTATCCTAAGTTGTAACATTGGATAATGCTTACATATGATGTTGCATTTTGAATTAACTCTGGATTCTAAGTACCAATGTATTTTGCGATATCCTAACTTCAAAAATTCATTTGCCATAACACCAATTTGTCACATACGCTAGAATCGTGACCCCGCCATCACTTTTGCCTCACATGTTAAATCCGTTCCACCTTATCTCTCATCCTGCATGCTCCCCCGAGATCTGATGGCCCACATCCCTCCTCGACCCTCATTTGTTGTCCAAAATTTATCAGCGGGGGGGGGAAGGGGGCTCCAAAGTGGGTAGTTTTCGAAACTGCCACCTTAAACCACCTTAGCCTCATTTCAGTCTTTTGGGACTTAAAATTCTGAAATGACTTACCACCTCAAGCTACTCCCGAACATGATTTACATGCGATTTTTTACCACCGCTCCATGTCTCCATCCACGTCCGCTCCATGTTATTTCTTCCATACAATAAACTATCACCTATCCGTTGTTCATTCAATTCACCATATCCCATGAATGTATGTCTCAAAGACTCGTTAATTAATCTCATTGGATAATTAATGCAGATTTAACCATTCATTCAACACCTCCGCTCCAATTTTTCCATTAAACGCCATGTTCCTCCATGAAAATGGTTACACAGTACATTTCTATAACCAAATTTATCACTCACTATTTGCCTCCTTGCAACTCAAAGATGATCTGACACTTAAGCAGCTACTTTGTCATGTTCAGTAGAAAGCTGACATCAAGGTCCACTTGTCTCTTTTTCAGTCATACTGTTTTTACTGTAAGCACCCTCTTTTAGACCAATTTTTCCATTTCCATCATTTTTAGTCTTCAAATACATTTGATAAAATGCCTCCTAAGGGAAAAGAAGTTGCAAAAATCCTAAATCCTCTTATACATCCATGGGTTGACTTCCACCATACCCCCCTGGAGACAGGGATTGTAAAATCATTAAGACTTCTTCTCAATTTGATTTATATGAAATTTACTGTTGGATTGAAGATCAATTAATTGATCAGACTGATGAAATAGGACTTTGGGACTCCCTCCTTCCCCACTAAATTTTTCCTCAGATACACAGAGCACCTGAATTTTTCAGGAAATGCCATGAACCCTATGATCCCAGCCAAAGAGAAATCATTTCACCCACAAGAGAAATCCTCTGTTTAATCAAAGCTGAATCCAGTGAAAAGATGTTTCAAGCCCCTACTACCACACCAACCCATCCTTTTTCCCATGAAATCCTCATAGAAGCATATCAAAAACTGGATTTTACTAAAAGATCCAGACTCTTGAACTTTTCCTAGCCATTGATAGTCCTCTGCCTAAAATAATCCCTCCTTATGACTCATCCATGTTCCTTGATAGAACCAAGCAAATCACCACTATTGTTTCCTATCTTCTTGGTTAAAACATTAATCAATATGTTAATGATGTCATTCTAGGTTTCTTATCTATCTTTTCTATTGATTCCAAACCCACTGTTATTTATAATTTCAGTCGTTTCCTAGCTGAAGCCATACATGAGAAATTTGTCCAGTTTAACACTGAAGAAGCATTCAACTATGCTTCAGTACTTGTATACTTTTTCATATATTTTCAGGGAGACAATTTTCCATTTAACTTACAAAAGCTAGATGAGGAAGGCAACCAGCAATTAGTGATCTTTTAGACTAGAATGGGAATGAAGGAGAAAGAAGAGTTTACCTATAAATAGTTTATAGAGTTGTTTATTCATCCAACTGTTATTCTTATGAGCAGCACTTGAGTACCAAGAATCAGTGATGAGATTGTCAAAGTATTGCAACTGGTTAACCAAGCCACAACAAGAGATTGGTATCTTTACCAAAACTAAACAGAAATCAGGGTTTATGGTTGTGAGCTTCCACCCTACAAACTTCCCAAGTACATCCCCATCAGAATCTTTGCATTGGAATATATTAGAAAAAGGTTAAATGCATATGAAGTACACTTTTTGGTAGGAAGAAATCTCACTTCAAGCTTAAAGCTCAGGTTGGTCCATTCATTTGCAATACTAGAGCAACAAGAGAAGAAGCATATAGGTTGCTAACGGAAATGATGTTTGGTTTCAATTTCACTTAGTCTTATGACCCAATGGGAGTGATTTCTAAACTCAGGGTGGAGAACACGTTTACTGCATATCACCACACAATCAGGCCATAAATAGAACAATACAAAAATTAGTTGGAGTGGATAGAGAACACCCTCTAGGAAGCTAAAGAGCAGGCAGTTTCTACCTCAAATGTGCAAAATCCACTTGCATAGGAAAACACAACTAAAATAGCAAGGGAAGAACAGTCATCCCCTACAAATAAAGCATCAAGCCAGGGCTTTAGGATTGTGTATAGGAAAAAAAGACATAGGATCTCTGTAACTGTTGGTGCAACACATGAGTCTCAGAAAACCACATTTGATGGCCATGGAGAGACTATGCTCTATACACAGTCTGGTGGACAGTCTACCTAGTCCCCAACTCATTCTACTACTTTTCATGAATAGTGGGTAATTCAAACCAGTGGAAGCATTTAGAAGGACAAGGAGGAGGACATCTTTGATGTCCTCAGTGAGATCAAAAATAAGAATGAAGAGTTGAAGTTGAACACCTACACATAGTTCTAGAAACATTCCTCCAGCCCTCAGGCCAGACTTCTTTTAGTGTTTGACTCTGAGAAGGGTAAAATGTAGATGGCTTTTCCGCAGGCTTAGATTCCACAACCTAGGACTGCTACATATTATCAGAAGCAAACCTCTTTTGAATTTAAGGTAAAGGATGTGCATCCAATTGATCAAATTGAGATGCATAAAAAAATAAACAGATGATTTCTTCTACTTTAACTCATACTACCATGAGTTTGTCAAAATTGCAGGTTACCTGAACAAACACACAGTCACAACTCAAGTTGGAGAAAGTCTCCTCATTGGCAAAGGACACAAAGATCAAATCTTTAAGAAGATCTAGTGCTGAAGATGGGATATTCTCCCTCCAACATAAATGCTGCAAAAGAACTTGTGAAGAAGAAAAACACTGAGCTTTCAGCATTAAGGAAGCAGCTCAAACTACCAGCTTCTGAGGACCCAGTGGTAAAGAGATTGAAGAAACTGAAACTCAAAAGTCTGACATGATGAAGCTCATCATAGAATAGAATATGCAAATAAAACAGATGGAAGAATAGATGGAGAAATTGGTCAAGGAGAAAGAGGAAGATATCAAAAGAGCTCAAACAACAATGGGTATAGTACCCCTTGCAGAAATCCCTGTAACCAGGTTTTCTACTTCAGACACAACATCAGATACAGGTGCAACAGAAGGAGTTGAACAGCTTACTGAAGCTGTTCAAAACTTGTCTACTAAGACAGGAGAAATCAAGAATTTGTATAACGAACTCAAGGACTTATAGCATATGAAAACAGTTGCAGACACTTCACATGCAACTGAGTTGGAAAGAGTAAAA
Source organism: Pinus taeda (assembly GCA_000404065.3). Classification (NCBI taxonomy): domain Eukaryota; kingdom Viridiplantae; phylum Streptophyta; class Pinopsida; order Pinales; family Pinaceae; genus Pinus; species Pinus taeda. The sequence continues at coordinate 52,939 of APFE031697740.1, forward strand.
TCTCAGATTGAAACATTATAGAGGGAACTTAAAGAATCTTACATTGGTCGCAAGAGAAATTCAGTGGGAATAAATTACTGAAGCAATTAAGGGTATCTGGCCCTATATCAAGATAGTATTTGATAAAAAAGACCTCTTAGAGAAAGCTCAACAAGCTATTGAAATTGTTTCTAAATAGCTTGAGGATATGCCAGAAATTGCTTCTGATATAATCAAGTTCCTCAATTCTAAAGATAGCTATGAGCTTGAAGAATTAGGGATAAATGATAGGACACCAACTATACTGGAAGTAAAGAAGATCATCACCAAGAAGAAACCCATCCTCCAGTTGGAAGAAAAGTGTAGCAGTGTGAATACAATAGTTCAACAATTTTTCAGTAGGATTGAACCCTTGACTAGCAAGGGTTTTCCCTTTATGCTTGTTATTAATGACAAATTAATGCCTATTGAGGATTATCTTTGAAATCTTACAGAGGTAGGCACCAATGCAACTTTAGTGTCAATCATAATAGGTGCAACAACACCAAGAGTGGTGCTAAATGCACTCAGGGGCACCTTCTTCATTTTAGATGAGAATAGGCACATATTTCCAGTAAAACCCACTTTCACGAAGTCTACAGAGATGGATGAAATTTACAGAAGGGTAACCAAGATATTTATCCCAAATAAGAAGCACTGGGAAGTATTAACTGATTTACTTGACTAGAGGGTTTTCAAATAACATTTAGCCTTTATAGGAACAGTCATCACAAGTTCAACAATTTTCAATTTTTTATCAATAGTCATCAAACAGCTCAGCACCAAAATAGTGCCAGATTAGCTAGCAGTTTATATTCCTGATTTTGTAATTATCTATTTTTGTAAAATAGTTTAAGATATTTTTTTAGTTCTCAGATTGCATAAATAACTCTCTTTCACGAGTTATTAAAGGTTGGACCCTTGAGGAAGCATTTCTAAGAATTGAATGTACTTGATTTTTCTGAATCATTAATACAAAAGCAAATGGTTTCTGAATTCTAATTCATACAGTTTCTTTTTTCTTTAAGTTTCTCTAGTTTTATTTCACGGTGTTTTCTTCATGTTCTTATGTTTTAGAAAGATAACCAGGTAGGAGTAATTGTATCTCAGTTATTCTTATAAACTTCTAAAGTGATCATCTATAAAGAGAATGAATTATATGAACTGCTTGTTTTATTAATTCCCTCTAAATCATAATATCATCAACATCTGTTGTAAGCTTAAGCATATTTTGTTAAACCTTCTAAACATAGTTTAAAGGTTTTCTCACTTATGATTATTTAATTTTCAATTTAAATACTATGATAGTCACACCACCTCTCTATTTCTCCTCACCACTATGCAAGCTATATCACTATGAGAAGTTTAATAGCAACCCTCTATTTAGATATTAATATTATTCAAAATTTCAGGCCTCATTGTTCTAAATCTGTTTCAACATTAGTCCTCCAAATTAAAACAAAACTACCAAAACAATTATCTTAGATGCCCTGACATGATAGCTGACCATTATCATCTCAGAGATACAACATCAATCTGGTGCTCTTGCTAGGGATTTGAATTTCATTAAATTTTCCTGGGTCAACGATATTATTCCTATTCCTTTAAGGTGATTAAAGGTCTAGATAGGTCAAAATATTTCACTTGGCAACTCCACTGTATGAAACTAGCACCTTCTAAGCACACTAGATCCCATTTTGAATCTAACGCAGTTAGTCCTCTATTAGATCCGAAAAGACTTTTGAGAAAGGCAAGTTCTAGAAGAAGAAACAAATCATCTTCCTCTACTTGAGCATTGCAGTTTGAAGATATATTACAATTTGATCCATGTAGTAACATTCCATCCCTTCCAAAGTATAGTCACCTATCACCTAGGGTTGTTGAACTCCTAGATAGGGGAGTTGATTTCAAATCAGCTTTCCTTATTCATTCATTTGAATCTCATCCAGAACCCCCACTTCCACCTGGATCACCTAAATCTGAGTCTAACTTGGGTTTTCATCTACCTGAATACAAACCTGCAAAGTTTATTTCCCCCACCACTTAATCCTTTCATTCCACCTCTGAACCACCAGAATATTTTGCTTCTAAACAACTTGAAGAGTCCTTTGCTATATATTCAAATCCACTCTTTGAAATTGAATAGGATATTCATTCTCAGGTCCACAAGTTGGTGATTAAAAATCCTTTAAAATCATTCAGGAATTCTTTACCTTCTTTATCTCCTCCTTCTTCATCCCCACATATTAATTCTCGTCCTCTTTCACCATCTCCCTCTTCCTTACCATCATCTTCACAAACATCTCATGCATCATCCTCTACTATGGCATTTCAACCCATTGTACATGTAAGATATGCCGCTTTAGGTTTACCTCCAGTCCTTGATTCTTTCCCTAATGGATATTTAAAGCACCTTCCTAGATATAATGGAAAAACAGGTCCCTCAGCTGAGGATTACCTTCAATCCTTTCTAGAATTTGTAGATAACATGAACATAGAACAATAAAATGTTTACATGTGGTTGTTTGTTCAGTCTCTTGAGGGAAATGCGAGGACTTGGTTTAGTCAGTTACCTGCAAATTCCATTAGAAACTGGGAAGAATTGACAAATATATTTAAAAATCAATGGGGAGTGAATAAAGATTCTCTTTAATTCTTAACTAAATTTGAAGAACTTAAAAGAAACTTCATGGAACTTATTTTTGATTTTATCAAAAGGTTCAACGCAATTTATCTTAAGATGCCCCCTGATTGAAAACCACCTGTAGGAGCAGCTAAATATAGGTTTGCAAAAGCTTTTGAACATGAATTTGTTGTGATGTTAAGAGAAAGAACTTCAAGGACCCTTGAAGACATGCAAACTAATGCTATAGAGGTTGAAGCAAATAGGTCTACCTCAACCACTTTAAAATATAAAGAGGAAAAAGCCCAAAGAAAACTTAAATCAAGTCAAGAGGCCTCAACTTCCTTTAAGACTAAAACTGAAGACTCTAAAATAGATTAAATAAGTTCACTTCTTATAAATTTATCCAATAGAATTACCAAGATTGAGACTCAACTTAGAATAGTCCAACAAATAATCACTAGACCTCAAAATCAAAATCAAGGTCAATACAAAAGATCAAAAGGTTCCAACTCCTTTACTGATAGATGATCAACAACCTGATGACAATACTATGACTATAACTGAAGATATTAATAATATGGATACCTATTTTGGTCAGACTGCTATTATTCCTCTGTCACACCAAAATCAAGTTCAACAAGATCAAGACACCTCACAATCTTCCAAATACCATGCCTTTTCTGAATTCCTAATTGTAGAACTAAATAAAAGATATGATCTTAGGCCCAAACCTAGTCCTGGAAGACCCCTTAAGGAACCTCCAACAATTGAACCTCATACTGAAGTTGCTGAAACTCAAACAACTATTATTCGGCCATTAAATCAGTCAACTGATACTAATCAAATTGAAAAAAATGTTTTAACTACATTTAATGTTGAAAAGGAGTTAGAAAGAGTTAAAATCCATATACCACTTTCAGAAATTTCTAAAAACCCTAGATATAAAAATTAGTCTCCAAATGGATACCAAATACCTTGGTTGATGCTGAAAGTGATATCATTAGTCTTCAAGATGAAAAACTAGTAGTTGTTTTTGGTCCTAGCTCAGATATGGTGGACGAAATAGTACCCCCTTTCTATGTGAATCTTAAAACAAATGATTCTATGTTATACAATTCTATGCTTGATATGGAGAATCACATAATCTTATGCCAAAAACTATCATGGATCATTTAAATCTTGACATAACTAGGTCCTATCATGATTTGTACACCTTTGATTCCAAAAGGGCGCCTTGTCTAGGATTGATTGAGGATTTAGTAGTCACTCTCGCCCAAATCCAAGTAAAGAGTGTAGTGTTAGATATAGTTGTCACAGATATCCCTCGCAAATTTGGAATTCTCATTCCAAGGTCTTATTGTACCAAATTAGGGGGAACTCTTCAGATGGACATATCTTATGCCACTATTCTAGTTTATGGGGAGAGCAACTAAGGTTGTATAGAGAGGTGAGATTTGTGCACACTGTTTTCAAAAAAGATCAACCAAGAAACCATCCCATATATAAAATTGATCAAAATTTTTGTTGTTTCCAACTTTCTTCAAACCAAAAACATGAAACTCAAGTAAAAATTGAAGATGTGATGGAAAGACCTGTACCAAATCAGACTGATGTCTGGAAGCTATTGTTTGATGGTTCTTATACAAAATATGGAGTAGGAGCTGGGGTAGTATTAATCTCTCCGGAAAAAGAAAGCATTACACAATTATGCAAACTTGATTTTGAAGTTACAAATAATGTGGATGAATATGAAGCTTTCCTTTTAAGACTGCAATTAGCCAAGAGCTTAAAGGTTCAAAATTTTAGTGTTTTTATCGACTCAACACTCATTGTTAAAAAAATTAGAAATATTTTCCAAACAAAACTTCCTAGGCTTAGATCCTATGGAAATGAGGTTTGGGATTTTGTTGAAAATTTCTTCAATGTTTTTAATTTAACTTATATCCCAAGGGATCAGAATATTCATACAGATTCCTTAGTTGTTTATGCTAGTTCATTTAGATCCCTTATCAAACTAATGTGCTCTATCAAATACAAATCAAATATAGGCCATCCATCCTATATAACCTAAAATGCTGGCAAATATTTCAAGATGATGAGCAGTTAAAATCTTTTCTGTAGGTTATAGATGAATTTTCAGTTCTACAAATTGATGAAAATACAACCGAAACAATTGAGAATTCAAATGAAAATGATAATTCAAATTTCAACTAAAAAATTTCCAATCTTGATATCATTCAACTGTTTAACAATTTTATTCTCAAAGGACTCATTCCTTTAGAAAAACTATTTGATCAAAATGATGTCCATAGAAACCCACAATCAATTTCTCCACAAGATGACATAGAGGAAGTAAATATTGGAACAAACGATGACATTAGGAGCCTCAAAATCTTTGCATCCTTAGATCCCGAAATTAAAGCTCAATACCTTAAGTTATTTGAAATATACAAGGATGTTTTTGCATGGAACTATGCTGATCTAAAAACTTATGGTACTTCATTAATTCAACATAAGACTCCTTTAAAACCAGAAGCAAAACCTTGTCAATAGAAACTTAGGAGGATTAATCCAGCACTTCTGCCAACTGTAGAAAAGGAAATTAAGAATATGCTAGATTCCCAAATTATTCTCCCTCTTAGATATTCTAATAGGGTTGCTAATTTAGTTCCTATTAGAAAGAAGAATGGAGAAATCAGACTTTGTGTGGACTTTAGAAATTTGAACAAAGCATCATTAAAGGATAATTACCCTTTACCCAAAATGGATCAGTTACTTTAGATGGTTTCAGCAGCACAAAGACTTTCCATGCTTGATGGTTTTTCAAGTTACAATAAGATAAATGTTGATCCAACAAACAGAGAGAAGACAACTTTTACTACACATTAGGGTACATTTATGTATTCTGGAATTCCTTTTGGCTTATCCAATGTTGGAGAAACATTTCAAAGAGATATGCATATAGCTTTTGTGGGTCAAGTAAACAAATTTGTAGTCATTTATCTTGATGAGATAACTGTTTTTTCTAAGTTTGATTAGAAACATCTAAAGCACTTGATGAAGGTTTCTAACAAGTGTAGGAAATTTGGAATATCCCTCAATCCTAAAAAGTCTTTTTTTGCTATCAAAGAAGGAAAAATTTTAGGCGATATAATCTCAAAAGAAGGAGTGGTGATTGACCTTAAACGTGTTTCTGCAATAAAAACGTTGTCATTACCTAGAAACGAGAAGGAGATCCAAGATTTTCTAAGCAAGATTAATTTTTTAAAGAGGTTCATCCCAAATTATGTTGAAATTGTGAAAGCCATAACTGATATGCTCCGAACAGATCATGAAGTTAAATGGATGGTCTCTTCCAGGTATGCATTTGACCAAATCAAGAAAGCTATCTATGAAGCCCCAAACTTGGGCATTCCTGATTATACCAAACCATTCAATATATTTTCCTTGGCCTCTAAAACAACCCTTGTTGTTGTTTTATTACAAAAAATGAAGATTCCCATGACCAAACTACAACCTTTTTTAGTAAGGTTATGAGAGATTCCAATATTAAGTATGACATAATTGAAAAGAAAGCCTATGCCCTAATACAAGCCTTGAAATTGTTGGGTTGTGTTATATTCTTTCCACGACTAATCGACATAGTGAACAGAGGGGTTAGAGGGGGGGTAGAGCCCCCCTCTATGGGGTCTGGGGCAACGCCTTGGGGAAATCTTTTTTTGGACCCTATATTAGGTTGGGCGAACCTACCTAGGGTTTCCGGTCCATGGTTTTAGACTCGATGATTTTCAGTCCATGGTATTGGATGCTTTAGCATGTATAAATATGTATTGTAACATTGAAAGGAACATAATGAAAAATCAAGCTGGTAGTCCTGGTTTTGGGATCCAAGGGAAAATCTCTGTGTATATGTCTTTTATGTGTTATGCTCTCGCATTTTTTATTTATGTGTTTTATAATTCGTATGCAGGTAATTTCTGTATGGGGTTAAAACCTACATTTGGTATCGGAGTTGTTTTGGCTTCAAGGGGACGCCTTTATTACTGAGGGGTTTTGATCGGGCTTATGGTAGACCCTGTTTAGTGGGAGATCTAGGAGATCGATTATGGTGGTGAAAGAAGATGGCGAGCAGTGGAAAGATAGAGATAGAGAAATTTAATGGTCAAAGTTTTGAGTTGTGGAAACTCAAGATGGAGGAAATGTTGGTGGATAAAGATCAGTGCGTGGCAGATCTGGGTACTAAACCAACGGGAGTGTCTGATGAAGAATGGAAGAAGTTGGATCAGAAGGAAAAGAGCACAATACGATTGTGTGTCTCAGATTTCAGTATTGTTGAATGTATCAGGGGAAGCTACGGTGAAGGCTTTGTGGGACAAGTTAGGGACTTTATACCAATCTATGTCTCCGGTGAATAAATGGTTCCTACAGAAAAGGCTGTATAACCTAAGGATGAAAGATGGTGACTCAGTGATAAAGCATCTGAATGCATTTAATACTATGGTAAGTTAGTTAGCATCTGTTGATATTAAAATTTTAGATGAAGATAAGTGCATTAGTTTGTTGTGTTCTCTACCAGATTCATGGGATAGTCTGGTTATTGCAATAGGTAGAAATGCATCTGCCTTGCAGTTTGATGAAATAGTCTCATCCTTACTGACAGAGGAGATGAGATGGAAAAATATGGAGAGCTAGAATGGTGAGGCCTTGTCTGTACAAGGACGGTCCCAGAATAGAAACAAAAATAAGTCATCGAGTGGGAGATCTAAATCTAGAGGGAGATCTAAATCTCCAAAAAAACATGTAAATGTTGTGTGCTGGAAATGCAGAAAGGAAGGGAACTACAAAATGGATTGTAAATCTAAAGATCCTGATAAAGGAAAGGGATCTGATGATGCTCCTTATGCAAAGGCAAAAACCA